>JAOYNU010069639.1:0-71808 GCA_026745395.1 Tympanopsis confertula | reverse complement strand
GAAGAAACGGCCGGACAGAGTAATTTCTAAGGCAGGATTTCTTGAGCGCCGAGTGCCGAAATAGTTATCTTACCGCTTCTTCTTTGACCGGCCTCGGTCAACCTTGGAAAGTTTCTTTGTAGTGAAATAGGATAGGAATAGAAATCGAAATAAAGAAGAAGACAAAGGGAATCCGTAGCCTGGAGCCAAAATGATGTCTGCTCAGAAATGCTTATAAGGGCTGACGATTCCTTCCACTTTTCCCTGGAATCAAGACCATTTGGCCCTTACTTGAGCCGGGACAGATATCGGCAATGGAGCAGCAGCAGCGAAGGCCTAAGCAAGAGCGAAGGAAGTGATGGAGGAGTTGATGATGGTAAGAATGGGTACCAAAAGCGCTAATATCCTCTAGCATCAACCTGTTTGTTTTGTTTAGCATGCTTCCATAGCATATTAAACAAGATACCAGTCACAGACCCTGTGAAGGTGGGATGTGTATACAATGGCATTGGAGCAATATCTTATACAGGCTATGGAAGTACAGCAGGCGTTGGTTCAGAGTAGCAGTGTGGACTATGCTCTTTTGGTTACATAGTCCACGCTGCTAGTCTAGACCGACGTTTACTGTACTTCCGCACTTAGGTATCCTACACACGATGTTGCCCCAACTCCATTGTATCTGCACGCAAGTTCACGGGGTCTGTGATTGGTATCTTATAACGTGCTATGGATAGATGGCCGATTTTGAAGGAATTGAAGCAATGTATTCAATTGTGAATCGTTTATAATGATAGATAAAGACATGTATAGACAGATACCGGTGGGAAAGTCCTTATACGTTCTAACAGAAAACTCTGCTTGAATCCATCCTAGACACTACTCGCTGATATAGTAGACTAGAGTCTAGTTGATAACAGGTGTAATCTGAACTGAGCCAGAATTCTGACAGGTCTGCGTCTCGCCGGAATGGCTGCAGGTCCACTTCGAGCCTGCCGCCTCATTGTTCGTAGCGATGCTGATTGTTTCCGGCGCGTCGTTGTTCTTGATCTGGACATTCAGTCTAGTGATATCACTCACTCCAACTGGGAACGAAATGAGGTAGTGGTTATCATTTGTCCAGGTATCCGCGGGTGGATCACCGGGAAGAGCCCTGGGAAGATTAGTGTATTGGTCTTGATGGATTAAATTGACATACCATTGGAAAAGAATTCTGTTATCAATCAGGTTGTAGTTTGGATCGTCGAAGGAGATGCCGAAAGTTCCCTTGCTTGTCTCGTTCGACAGACTAATGGATAGACCGTTGATGGTGACGGGTAGAACTTGTGGTCCTTCCCGCTTAACAGGCTGGGCCAGAGCTGCGCTCGCCGCGGCGATGTTGCAGGTAATGGTAGTTGCCTTCATATCGTAGACAAAAAAGCTTCGTTAGAGTTGAGGTGTTTGGAGATGGAGATGGTTGAGATGCTGGGCCCTGGACATACGCGAAAGGCGTAGACCTTTTATACTTGCGATGCGATCTCAACCAACAAGGATCCTGTTCGAATCCAGTAGCAATCATTTTCAGCTCAGACATATGTCTTGAATCAACGAGCATCAAAGAGTAGTAATTGGGGCTGTCGTGACAAGAGCAAGGTTCATAGATCTCAAGGCCACCTGGGGCTCCTAAGGCACCCGACTGTCGAATGCCCCACAAAATAACGATTTCCAGAAAGTTACTGGCTAGCTCGTCTACTTGTGAGGACTTGTGGCGCTTTGTTTGCTTATGCGCATTAAGGTGGAGCTAAGTTTTCAATAATGTTGTGAGCTAGGCCCTCCAGTTTCGCTGAGGTTGTACCCTCGAACTAGAGGAAATGAGGAAATACACAACGCCAGTCTACGCTGAAATAATATTCATAACCGGATTTCTACAAAATACTCTATGTGATGTTTTTAATCAAGATGATCATAAATTCTTGACGTGTTTGATCAATAATTGTTTGAGCGAAAAAGCTAACAAGAGTCGGCTCTTTGGCCAAAGTAGATTGGTAACTATCTAACGAAGATGCAGTATATCATGTAATATTCACAGCTAAATGCAAGGGTATATCCATTAATGATTGTGGCGGGGCGCAGTATTCTTCTGCGCAAGACGCTGGTACTTCACTGCCTTCTTCAGCACCATACCATTGGACAGCTGGTCCGTCTCTTGACGGAAAATCTCCTGCCACGGCGTCCCGCTCTCGACGAGAGGATACGAGTTTGCCTGCAGCTCTTGCCTCCGCTGGGCTAATACATCATCTGAGATCAGAATATCGACGCGACGCTTTGGGAGGTCAATCCGAAGCTTATCTCCGTTCCGAAGAATAGCGAGGTTTCCGCCAGCGGCTGCCTCGGGGCTGGCATTTAAAATAGACGGGCATGCGGAGGTACCGGATTGGCGACCGTCTCCGATGCAAAATAGCGCATCGACTCCCTTTTTCAATAGTCGGCCTGGAGGATGCATGTTGACGACCTCTGCTGCGCCGGGGTATCCGAGGGGTCCGACGCCGCGCATAATTAAGATAGTCTTGTCGTCGATTTCTGGGAGTGACTCCAATGTCTCATTGTAGTGTTCTGGGCCGTCAAACACAGCCACCTTTCCTTCGAAGGCCATTGGATCTTCGGGGTTGGATAGGTAGCGCTGGCGGAAAGCTGGTGAAATGACACAGGTTTTCATAATCGCGGAATCGAACAGGCTGCCCTTGAGGTGAATGAAGCCTGCGTTTTCCATGAGCGGATCGCTGTAAGGACGAATGACTTTGCGATCCCACGAATGCTTTCCGCGGATGTTATCGCCCATTGTGCGTCCATTGCAAGTGAGGACGTCTGGATGGATCTTGCCCACGTCAAAAAGCTCAGCCATGATAGCCGGGAGACCTCCAGCACGATAATACTCTTCACCAAGATACTCGCCAGATGGCTGCATATTCAACAAAAGAGGAATCTCAGATCCGAAATGATCCCAGTCGTCCATACTCAATTCAACGCCCATATGTTGAGCAACTGCCAGCAGATGAATCGGGGCGTTTGTACTTCCGCCAAATGCAGCATTCGCGACGATCGCGTTCTCAAATGCCTGGCGAGTCATAATGTCGCTTGGCTTGCGGTCGGCCTCGACCATCTCCACGATCTGCTTGCCAGTCTCGTAGGCGCACTGTGCGCGGTGACGGTAAGCGGCAGGGATGGCAGCAGAGCCGGGCAATGCCATGCCGAGAGCTTCGGCGAGAGCGTTCATAGTTGAAGCTGTTCCCATGGTGTTACAGTGACCGACCGAGGGTGTTCTGTAAGGCTTGTTAGTCAAGTTCCAAAGGCAATATGTGATGCAATCTGCGTAGCTTACCCTCGTGAAATGTAGTCCATAAATTCATTCTCGTCGATTTCACCCGTGGCGTATCGCTCTCGACCAGTCCATAGCACACTGCCTGCTCCACACAATTTGCCGTCATCATATCCGTTCAGCATGGGCCCAACGTTGAGGCAGATAGCAGGAATATTCTGAATCAATGTTAGCTGAAACCCCAAGGAAAGCCCGTTCATTGAAACATACAACAGTGGCTGCTGCCATAAGACACGCCGGGGTAGTCTTGTCGCAACCGGTCAAAAGAACAACACCATCAAGGAAGTATCCTGTCAAAACCTCCACCAAACTCAAGTAAGCCAGGTTGCGATCTAAAGTCGCAGTTGGCCGTCTCGATGTCTCTTGAATAGGATGTGTAGGAAACTCAAACGCAATTCCACCAGCTGTCCGAATACCCTCGCGCACTCTCTTAGACAGCTCAATATGATGCCGATTACACGGCGCAATATCGGAACCCGTCTGCGCAATTCCGATCATCGGCTTGCCGGACATAAGCTCCTCTCGCGTAATGCCGAAATTGAAATACCGCTCCATATAAATCGCCGTCATGCCCGGATCACTGCGACAGTCGAACCATGCCGACGAGCGCAGCGTCCGTCCCGGCTGGCGAACAATTCTTGAAGCGCCATTCTCAGCCGCAAGACTGAGTCTCGTCTCGAGCTCCTGGTTCCTTCGTCGCAGACGCTTAAGCTCATCGGCGCTATCTTCGATGGCTACCGGCGGTCGGCCGCTGTTGCTGCAAGTGCAGCCTTCGCAAGATTTAGTGGGCGCACACGACATTGTTGCTGGTGGTCAGTGGGCCGTAGAATGTGGACTTTTCTTTCGCGCTGGCACAACATGGGGTCGTGTGCTTTTTGTACTCCATTGACACTCCTTGGATACTCCGGATGGCTAATTCCCCATTGGCGACCCCGCAAATTGGGATCCAGTCTGGCTCGTCATGGAGGAGCTGCATGGCCAATGAGGCATTTTGTGTTAGCGATTTTCGCGATGGAAAGTTGGTTCAGTCCGGAAAGTCACTTCCCGGACCAAGTCTCCGACGGCTGTGGACGGTGATCCACTTCATGTCTGGATTGTTGGAGAAAGGGAGATTAGTTATTGGTGGGATTCAAACAAATGATAAGAAGATGTAGTTACGATACCAACTTGGATTAATAAATGAAGAATTTGAATTGATTCATTGGCTTCCTTGCCAGCGTGGCGACCAGCATCTCCAATTGCGGTATCCCTCGCCGTCCCCATGTTAGGAAGCGCATATATTTTTAACAACCAAGTTGTAGCAAGTTTTCCTGCTTACTGATACTGATACTAGGGCATGAATAGGCAGGAGCGAAGCGACGTGCGAATTCTAGTTAGTCGTCGCAAAGTCCCCGCCATTAGTCCCCCACTATTCTCCATATTTCCAGTCCCGGGAAGTCATATTCCGGGCGCATCCCCGCCACGCATATGGGGCACGGCACGAGGCCACGACACTGTCGTCATATGATTATGGGCGAAAAAGATTTTGATTTGAAATAGAAGTTGTTATAAGCAACTTCACCATCCATCAGCTCATAGGCAGCTTCAGCAATCAAAACTCGAAAATGTGCAAGAGAATCATTGTTACCGGCGGCTCTGGCAAAGCAGGCCAGCACATCATCTCCTATTTGTTAGACCAGGGTCATGATATTCTGAATCTGGACCTTGTTCCTCTCCCGGCACCGCTCTCAGACCGCGTCTATACTATGCGCGTTGATTTGACCGATGCCGGGCAAGTATACAGTGCCTTCGGCTCGCACTTCCACTTGACAGAGCCCTTCAGGGAGCCGCTTGGTGCCGTGCCTGACGCAGTTGTTCATATGGCTGGCTTCGCTCGCAATATGCTTGTTCCAGACACAGAGAATTTCCGCTGCAATGCCTCTTCTCAATACAATGTCATCGAAGCCGCGCACCGAATGAACATTAAAAAGGTTGTTCTTGCAAGTTCAGTGTCGGTATACGGCGTTGCATATGCAGAAGGGGATATCGGATACGACTCCTTCCCTGTTGATGAAGAAGTCGACGCCAATCCGATGGATACCTATGCTATTTCCAAGATTGTTGGTGAACGTGTTGCACGAGGCTTTGCTAGGAGATATGGTTCGGACATCTACGTACTGCGCATCGGCAGGATCGTTGCGCCGGAGGAGTACAAAGAGGAGATGTTCGAAGACTATGTGAAGAAGCCTGAGAATTGGAGCGTTCACGGGTGGGCTTATATGGATACGAGGGACTTGGGGCAGATTTGTGACTTGGCTGTGAAGAAGGATGGGCTTGGTTTCCAGATATTCAACGCGGTTAATGATGAGATCACCAACTATACATCGTCTTCGGCAGAGTTCTTGAAGGGCCTTCTCTCTGGCGTGCCATTTACTCGCGAGATGGGGCCTAGGGAGGCACCGATATCAAACAAGAAAGCCAGAGAGCTGTTGGGATTCCGGCAAAATCACCCTTGGCAGAAGTACTACGAAGCATGAGCGTTTGATATCTATTTGGAAGGAAAAGAGTTAGAATTCCATTTTACGTGCTTAAAAATTTGAGATTATGTTTGATGTATGCTAGAATTTATTCGGCGAACAAGAGTGCTTTATATTCTGGAATAACTTATCGAGGCCCCGACAGACCTGATGGATGCATTAAGTAATGTAGCTCACTTTCAAGCCGAAAGCTCTGCGCAATCGCATCAATATCCATATCTGACAACTCCCAATTCAATTGGGGAGACTGAATTGGTATTCCTTGCGGTAACGGAACAGGCCCAGCAATCATCGTGGGATCATCATGGCCCCCAGAGTGCCCTTCCAGGTTTCCATTATTAGCTGCAACGGTTGTTTCTTCACCACTCTCGAAATTGATACCAAGATGAGCAACGAGTTTATCGAGGTTCGCCTTCGCTTTTCCTGCCGACGAATAAAGCTCCAGATGCTCTTTGAGAATGCCTTGGCAAAATAAGAGCGATGGGTAGGAACTCGAATTGCGGCCCATCTGGGCAGCTATTCTAGCATGTATTGTTGCGCTGATATATGTGGCGTAAGACAACATATATGGCGCGCTGGCGACAGAGAAATGCATAGAATAGTCGCGAATGATCTGGATTATCTGATTCGCTGCGTTTGTGCACATGTTAACAGACTCGTATGCAGTGCCTGGTGCTGCATCCCGGCTATAACTTCCTGTGAAGAGAGGCCGCTGGGAAAGGATTATAAGGACATTGAAAAGTGCCCTTGATTGTCAGCGTGAAAGTCAAGACATGGAAGAGAGGAACTTACAGAAGGCAATAGGTTTGAGGCAGAAGGAGAAAGCGATCCGGGTGGGAAATGAAATCGAGCTGGGGTGGAAGGTTCCGACGCCATTTTGCCAAATCAGAGTCAATGTCGTCGGCTATAGCCTGGCTTTGTGCTGGGCTCATCTGCTGAGACTCGGAGTAAAGTTCGCATAGAATGCGATCGGTGATGATTGACAGTTCGCACAGCTTGGTGAGCAAGGTCACATTGAGAGAAGGCACTCCTACTTGTGGGTCAACTGAGTTGTACGTTATCCCTTGGAATGAGTCGAGCTCATCGTAGTCGTCTAGGAAGTTCAAAGAGGCTTTGAAGGTCATATATCGGAGAAGTGGTGGTCTGCCTTGAAAAAGGCATTGAATTTTATCGATGGCTAATAGTTTATCAGCGGTGCTCTAACATTGAGCCAATGCTGTGCTTCTCCACTTACAATATGCTCCCCATAGAACCCTCTTGCGAATTTCAAGATCCTCAGCAGTCATTTCACTAGGCGATGGAAGGACATGCAAGCCAAGATCTATAATCATGTTGAAAGCATTTCCTGCATACAGCCATGAAAGACTTCGTTCATCGCATCTTGAAAAGAGACAATTCGACATTATCAGGAGCGCTTGAAGCGTGGTTATCTCACTTTTGTCGAAGCAATCACGTAAGAGCTCTGTGAATCGCTGACGGAATCTCCATCCCGCAGTGGTAATATCTTCGGGGTCGGATCTGATGCTCAACCGGGAAGAATGCTTTGACACGGCAAAGAGAATGGCATTAAGAAGCAATTTCGAGAAGTTAGGCCCATTGCATGCCATGTCCCGCATGAATGCTGGTCTGTAAATGATTTGTGCGGTATAAAGTTGACGGCACCAGTATATTGACAGTAGCTCCATGCCAATTTCTGGGTCAAGACCATCGAAGTCGAGCTTGCCAGCTGCAAGATTCAAGGATTCTAGTTGTCCTGCATCATAGTTCAATATTGTGCCCAGATGTATTCACCAGTGTCGTCCTTACTTTGTCTTGCAGTCTCCGCAAATAATATACTCCTCGTCCATTCCTCCGTGACAAGGTGTGTTTCATTAGCATCATTTTTATTTTGATTCTTGGAAGTAGTGTCATCGTAAGCGGTGCTTGTCGGTCCATGATATAGCGACGTAGCACTTTTGTGATGATCACTGTCAGGGGCCTCCGGGTGTGAAGACCCATTGCTTGCCCCCGTTGGACGATCAATCGGCGATGAATCAATCTCGTTTCCTTCAGCTATTGACACTCGACTAACAGACAGGCTTGTTGAATCGAAAGTCTGATGCACCGGACCAGCCCTATCTGGAGTCTGCGTGTAATGTTGGCGTAGCAATGCATTTTCCTGCTCTAGCAGGGATATTCGACGATTTGTTGGTCTGCAAGTATGACATCAGGAAGAGCTATATGCATTTCCAAGATCCCGACCAACCTGGGTTTGTGCTGAAGGGGTGTCTGCTCACACCTGATGCCTTTGGCCAAGCAGCTACCACAGCTTGGCTTTTGTACATCACATTTCAACTAAATCCTTCTTAAGCTCATAATATACATCGATGCAACGCGGGGAATACCTTTTTCTCGCGGCAGAACACGCATGCTGCGGGTGCTCGGCTCCGTCGGGGAGGCATTATCGCGATGCGGGGTTTCGGGGCCGCATGGACGTATACGTGAGGAGACCCGACCCCTAATCTCAAATGTGTATTTTGGATGGCGTTGTGATTGCACAGAGCATAACTGGAGGGCAAGGCGGAGAATTTTCTTGAAGGGCGCGGCGTTGAACACGCGGGCGGTGGGAAATTTCGGCTGCAAAGTTCCTTGATCTGAGGCTTCATTCTTGCACTCGACTACATCCGGTGCTGAACAAGACTACCTCACATCCGCGAAGTTTCCTTCTTTTTTTTTTTTTTCGGATAATTAGTATCGTAAGTATTCATCAAAGTGATATCAATGCAAGGGAATTCCTCTGATAGATGGAAAACATGGCTTCGCAGTTGGCAGCCAAGTCGCACTGATGTGACTTATCTTGCTTGAATCTCAAAAGTTACAAAAAATGTGGCGAATGATCAATAGATTTTTTGGGAACGAAATTGCAGCTCTGCCACAAATAATCCTCTTTTCTCTATGCTATGCAGACACAGGATGGCTGACATATAATTACACGCTAATGGAACGGGATTCTTACCTTTTAACTCAATGGGAGATTTAATATTGCTACCTATGCTGATTTGCCTCGGGACCTTAGCCCTGGAGCTGACAGAAGCTTGAAAGCCATAGAAAGTGCGAGCTTACTCCGGATTTCGGGACTACTTGCTGGGGCATTATGATTGTCAAGGCCACGAACTATGAAATCATAGAGTATACCAAATGAACTAAAGCTGAGGATCGTTTCCCCTGCATTCCATCGTGATATTTCCTCGGCACAGTATCTTGACAGAAGAGACAGTGCAAGTTGTTGTAATTTCTACCCGAAAAATCGTGAGATCGTCGCGAAATATGTTAAAAAAGCTATAATCATGAACTAATGTGGAGTTCGTCAGGTATTGAAAACTTCCACACCACATGAATGTTATGTGGGCTGAAACAATCAATTCTGGGCCCTTCATCATGTCACCATGCCGTATCTCAGGGAGCTTCCCCGCATTTCAGACTCGCTGAGTAGATCCAAACCGCATTTTGCATTTCCCCGCCCAATACTTTGGGGGTCCGAGGATACACCAAAGCCAAATACCGAAGTGTCAAAGGAAAATGATCTTTTACTTGGCAATGTCACTACTATCTGCAGGCAGTAAATAAACTACCAGGCTACCTTCCGATCTTCTCTTCCTGCATCTCTCAAAATGCTCAGTCACATCATAGTCAATTCTTACAACTTCTGGATAGTAGTCTTTTCTGCAATCGGGACTATATCTACAGCCTATGGCTTGGCTATCATCGGGTCAACGGTCGGCGAGCCCAACTTTTACACGTACTTCAAGCTCGCTCCGCAAGGCGAACCAGGGTATGATCACACAACAAGGATGATCGCGGCCCTAAATGGCGTGAATTCAGCTGGTGCGATAATCGGGTGTATATGCCATGTCTGGAGCTCGGAGACCCTTGGTCGCAAACGAACAATGGTGGTCGGCTGTGTCGTTCTGGCCATCGGAGGCGCTTTATGTGCCGGCGCAGTTGATGTTGCGATGTTCATAGTGGGTCGTGGCATCGCTGGAATTGTAGGTTTTCTTGCCCTTTCTATTCTACAAAGATGAAGAATACTGATTGTAATTAGGGCTCCGGTATACTCGCATGTGTTGGTAAATGAAGACTTTCTAAGAAGCCACGAGTT
This sequence comes from Tympanopsis confertula, assembly GCA_026745395.1. Lineage (NCBI taxonomy): Eukaryota > Fungi > Ascomycota > Sordariomycetes > Coronophorales > Scortechiniaceae > Tympanopsis > Tympanopsis confertula. The sequence continues at coordinate 61,823 of JAOYNU010069639.1, read as the reverse complement.
AAAAACGCCCGGCTGACATGCAATCGTATCTGCAGTTCCCATGTACCAAGCCGAAATTTCTACTCCCCAAACCCGCGGAGCGATGGTTTCCCTCACAGGTGTAAGTTTAAGTTTTCGACCTGATGTTTCTCGGGTATCACTAAAAGCTTCTAGATTGCATATGCGGTAGGATACTCCCTCGCAGGGTGGCTCGGTTACGCTTGCTCCTTCATGTCAGAGGAGAGCAAATATGCTCAATTCTCCTGGCGCTTTCCACTAGCCTTTCAGTGTGTGTGTCCAATTATATTCTTATGTGGTCAAAATTTCGTGCCATATTCCCCGCGGTGGCTCTTATCGAAGGGTCGGCAAGAAGAGGCTTTCCAAATCATGTGTAAACTGCACAAGTCAAAAGCCGACCCCGATAATGTCGGAGCTCGCGAGGCATTCTATCTTACAAAGAGTCAATATGACCTCGACAGTGGTCTGCCAAACCGGTGGTATGACCTGTTCACTAGCGAGCCTAACCGTAGGCGTGCTATACTTGGCGCTCTACTCATGTTCGGAAATCAATTCCTTGGAGTCTATGTAATTTCAAACTACGGTGTTCTCATCTACAACCAGCTTGGAGAAGGGAGCTCCATTTCCCTTTTGCTCAACGCATGTTGGACGACCTTCACTTTGTAAGTTTCTCAATCAAGCATTCGACCGGAGATGCGGAGAAGCAGCGTCTAATGCTCTTTATACCGTTTCCAGGTTTGGCAACGTGTGGACAGCAATCTACGTCGATAGGTTCGGACGCCGTACACTATTATTGATCGGTGCAATTGGGATATTCTGCACTTGCATTTGTCTTTGTGCTCTAAGTGCATCTTTCCTGGGTACTACCAATCAAGCGGGGCTTAGGGCGGCAGTATTCTTCTGCTTTTTCTACATCTTCTGGTGGTGTTTCTTCATGGACGCCACGCAATATGTGTAAGCTACATCTTGACCTATTTTGATCATATTCATCGAAAGCTCACAAATGAACAGATATGTGTCTGAGATATTTCCAAGTCATCTTCGATCCGCTGGCGTTGCACTCAGTCTAGCGTCCTTTTATCTCGCATCGGAAGTGACGTTGTCGGTTGCACCTATTGCCATGAACAGCATCGGATGGAAGTTCTACTTGGTACTGATTTGCCCTAGCTTCTTTTATATCATCTGGCTTTACTTCCATTTGCCAGAGACCAAGGGGCGCACCTTAGAGGAGATCGGTGCTATCTTCGGCGACAAAAACATCGCCAATCGCTGGTATGACCTGACCGAACAAGAGAGGGCTGCTGTTTTTGAAAAAGCGGTCATGGAAGACAAGAAGGAAGAAGGAGGCGTAGAAGATGCGCAAAACATTGAGGATATCAGGGCAGCATAGTATATAGACCGAATAAAAATATCAGAGAGAGCGAATCGCCTCCTTCTTTGAAATCCAAGGTATGCTTATGGATGTTCCATGCGACCGGAGAATTGCTTGCCGTTTTCATACTAGTGCATCGCAACTAAGCACAGCAGCGCCAGGGAGGGAAGCAAATACCCGACGTTGGACAAAGAAAATCGTATTACAGAGAATTGCCCGAATAGACGCGAATTACAAATCAGAATAGGACTCAGTAAGTAGGAATATACCGATAGAAGGCGGTATAATCTCAGCGATCTCTCGCATATAAACCCTACAGTGTCCTTCCAAATTCAATGTTGCCCAGATCAAACCGAATAATTCTTCAATCAAAGAGAATCAAGTGTGAATCGCCTACTATGTCTCTCAAATCAATCATCCTCTGGGGCCACGTTACTGGCTCAAACCCCTGGAAGGTTGTCATCCTTTTCGAAGAGCTCGGCCTCCCCTACGAAATCAAGTTCCTTGACTTGTCGGAGGTGAAAAAACCGGAATTCCTATCAATCAATCCCAATGGCCGAGTGCCAGCCATCCAAGACCCAAACACTGGCATCGAGTTGTGGGAGTCTGGCGCAATTCTTGAATACCTCGTCGATACCTACGACAAAGATCACAAAATCAGCTTCGAAAGATCGACGCCTGATTTCTACCACGGGCAGCAATGGCTGCATTTTCAAATGTCCGGTCAGGGCCCTTACTTTGGCCAGGGGATATGGTTCAGCAAATACCACCCCGAAAAGGTCCAGAGCGCAATCGACCGCTATGTGAAAGAAGCGCGTCGTGTCTCCGGCGTGCTGGATGGATTCCTGGTCGACAAAGAGTACCTAGTCGGTAACAAGTTCAGCTATGCTGATCTATCTTTTATCCCTTGGTATCTGGCTGTACCTTTCTTGGGGATAGACGTGGCGACCGAGTTCCCCAATCTCAATGCTTGGCTCGAACGGCAATATGCACGACCTGGCATTGCGAAAGGATTGAAGCTGCGGGAGGAAACTATTGCTAACTCGCAAAAGTGATGGTCCTTTTCTATAGCCTACAGAGATGCGGGATTAAATAGTTGGAAATAATTCTATCAAACCAACGCATTCTTCCGCTTCATTGATAGCTTGACCCAGATTTGACGAAGATGTCTTCTGAGAGAAATTTAGTACCTGTAAAGTGCCATCTTCATACATGGGTGCCCTGGAGATTCTCAGTAGGAAATATTCGTGTTGTAGTACAAAGTTAGACACAATTTTTAGTCTAATAAAGCTCTCAACCAAAGAAATGACACCAGTCGGAAAATAATGACTCGTAATGGAAGAAATATCCATTGATAGGTTAACCACTATACGCTGCTATATGTCTCTGAAATCTTGGAAGAAAGCGTACAGGAAAAATAATAAGATGTCTGCATGGAATTAATTTGTATTTCCCCTTCGCCCCCCGCCCCTGTTGCAGATATCTACCCGATAAGTACACCGCGCTATTTTATCTTTGGATCTTCTTGCCAAACACTAGTCCGAGCTTGTTTTCATATCAATGCATTGGACGACGCGACGGTTTGGATTTCGACCTTTTAATCCTATGCATGGGTAAAAAATGAGTCATTAGATTAGCGATTTCTTGACACATCAGCCTATTATAGCCGGCACACTACTGACACTCTCTCATACCCATGGCCTTTTGTTAAGATATTTGGCTGCAACGATATAGGAATGATATTCAATTCTTGGAGACTAGAGATAAACGCAAAGATTAGCGAATGACGATCGAATTGGAGATACTTAAATCCTCCACCGATTTCTCATCCTCCAAATTTCCGCGCCCAGAAATTGGGAATCACCCATCTCCGCCCTCCTAAATGTGTTAGTATACTGATGCAATGGAAAAAGTTTACGAACACATTGAGGAGAGCCAGATGGATGATTTCCAACTCTTGGAAACTAGAAAAGACCAAAAATCAGCAATTGGCGATCTGAATGGGGCGTACTTACATGTTTCAAAACTTATCATCCTCCAACGTTCCGCACCCAGAAATTGGGAATCGAAAGCTATTACCCAACCAAATGTATCAATATGCCGAGACAGTGGTCAAAGTGTACTTAGTTATTTGGTCGGGCGGTAGCTTTGAATTCCTAGTCCAGGTTCTGATTCACTAGACGCAGAGAGAAATTAGCGTTCGGCGATGGGCAGGGGTGTACTTACATCTTTGCATCCCTATCATCCTCCGAATTTCCGCGCCCAGGATCGCGAACTGCAAGCGGACCCCAACAAATGTATTAGTATACCAAAGCAGGGGCACAAGCGTACTAATACATTTGTTGGGGTCCACTTGCAGTTATCAATCCCGGGCCTCGGGATACTAAGTATCAGACGGCAGTCAGTGATTGGTCAACATGGCAGGGCAAAGGTCTCGTCTAGTGTTTACAGCTCAACAGAGCAGAGGTTTTCGTCAGATTCTTGCATGGTACCCGTGAGCTTATCGGAGTATGGAAAGTATTGGTCTCTAGCTTAGGACGGAGGAGGTATTTTGACCGAAGTGTAGGGATTACTGAGCCTCAATGGACTTTAGTTTGGTCGGACTTCAGCAGTGCGAGGAAGGTTTACATGATCTCTTCGATGGTGATTGGATCTGGAGGTATGTTATGGAACGGCTTCTTCTTGGAATAGTTTCTATAATCCGTGGCATCGGGACTTCAGGTCTTGGGATCTGGGAGTTATCTCTGTCAAGGGCTAGGCGGAGGGATTTGAGGAATCTCCGATGGTGGCCTTTATCAAGAGTCGGCCAGACAGAGGGAATGGAGCGAGAAATATCCAATTTTCATTCAATATATGGATAATTATACGAAGGCCTCAGCCTGGCAATGGAGAACTATATTGATAGACAATCCTGGATGAAGAAAATGATATAGAGAATGGATCCATGGATGAAGGGAATGTATGAAGAGCGGGACTGTGAGCATGAGCTATGAGGGTCGTGTGAGAGGAGAAAGGATCGGGATGGACATGGAAAGTCGTCCACGAGGAGCGACAAGAATGAGTGACAAAGATAGACGAAGTCGTTGCGCCAAGAGGATGAACGGGGAGGGCCGACGACGGTGTATGACGAAGCTGGGTAGCGAGGATGAGCGGCGAGATAGAAAACGATGAAAACGATGAAACCGTGAAGAACGAGGTCAGAAATGATGAAGGGCGATGAATAATTGATGAAAAGTGATGGACGATGATGAAAATTGATAGATGAAGGATGACTAAGGGTGGTGAGGAGGATGAAGGAGGGAAGAATTTCTGGGGGGGAGGAGGGCCCTTTATAGACCTCATATGGAGCCCTCCGTTACAATTCCTTTGTCTCGCTAAGCTATAGCTAAGCGAGATCGCTTAAAATTTGACAAGCGAGCTGGAGCTCTCCGGTTAATGTGTTTGTGGAGGATAGTTCCATCAAACTATACGTTTGTTTGCCGGGTGAAAATCTGGCACTTTGATGGATGTATCCATGGAGATAGTCTTTTGTTTGTTACTGAGATTTGATAAGGTTTGATGGAGATTTCCGGACAATGCCTTTGCAATTTTCCAATGGGCAGAGCATCGAGGATCTCGGCGTTTGGTCTCGAGATGTATCTAGATCTTTGCCATCTGCCCGATACTCAGACATTATCGACTCCACTCCCTGCGTAGAGAAAGGAATCCAGCATGCCACATTTGTCTTCTTCTCTTCTCCAGCATTCTTCATACGTTGCATTGATAGAGAGTTGTAAGTTCCTTTGCCGCTTAGTCTACTTGCATGCTTTCGGCTCACCGCCGTGGCCACAATTGGATCTAGTATTCAGATCTTGGTAGTGTGTAGAATGGTCGAAATAGCCTCAATTTTAAATGCACAAGCAACTTGCAGATCACGAATGACATGCATATTCAATAAACTTCGGCTCCACATCAGACGTCTACTAAGTAAGTCATACCAAGAACTTTGGGCCGTCACAGCGAACTATACTACATCCGCAATAGCGGATAACGATACAACTTACTAAGGGAACTAGCATGCTTGGCCGGTAATCGGCACTTAGAGCCACAGCTGGAGCAAAGCTACAAAGAAGCTAAGGGGGATGAAGTTCATAGCAAGGAAGATTCAATTCCTAGTTACACAACAAATGCTATACTATAGAAACATCGCACCGTACCCACGATACGTCAAATTTGAACTTTGAAAAAGGAAAAGGGTATTCATAATCATCAATCCACATCATCTCACAGCTTAGCAGCAGTGCCAGGCGAAGAGATCTCGTTATACAACAAGCTGGTCAGGAAATCCGCGTAATCCTCACCAGTAACCTGGCCCGCGAAATAACGAGCAGCAAGCTGGAACTTGTTGCCCTTAGGGCCGGACGAAGCGAGAGAGTCAGCCTGTTCTTGCAGAAGACGAAGAGCGTAGGCCTTATCAACGCGCTTGCCCTCGGAAGAGGTAACGTTGTGGCGGGTCCATTGCCAGAGCTGACTGCGGGAGACTTCGGCTGTGGCGGCGTCTTCCATGAGGTAGTTGATTGGCACGCAGCCGACGCCACGGAGCCAGCCTTCCATGTAGCTGAGGCCGATGTTGAGATTCTTGCGGATGCCGTCTTCGGTGATCTTGCCGGGGACGTTGGTGTTTAGGAGGTCGTTGGCTGTGATGTTAACTTCCTGGCGGCGGACGAAGAGCTGGTTGGGGGTTGGCATGTGCTTGTTGAAGACGTCGGAAGCGATGGCGGCGAGGGCGGGGTGAGCAACCCAGGTACCGTCGTGACCGGCGCGGACTTCACGGAGCTTGTCGGCGCGGACGCTCTCCATGGCCTTGTCGTTTGCGGCGGGGTCGTTCTTCACGGGGATTTGAGCGGCCATACCACCCATGGCGTGGACGCCGCGACGGTGGCAGGTCTTGATGAGGAGCTTGACGTAGGCGTCCATGAAGGGGACGGTCATGGTAACGTCTGAGCGGTCGGGGAGGACGAAGTTGGGGTTTTGGCGGAACTTCTTGATGAAGGAGAAGATGTAGTCCCAGCGGCCGCAGTTGAGGCCGGAGCTGTGGTCGCGGAGCTCGTAGATGATCTCGTCCATCTCGAAAGCAGCGGTGATGGTCTCGATAAGCACGGTACCACGGATGGTTCCGCGGGGCAAGCCGATGTAGTCCTGGGAGAGGTTGAAGACGTCGTTCCAGAGACGAGCCTCGAGGTGGGACTCCATCTTGGGGAGGTAGAAGTATGGGCCGAAGCCACGAGCGACGAGCTCCTTGGCGTTGTGGAAGAAGTAGAGACCGAAGTCGAAGAGACCTCCTGAGATGGGTTCGCCATCAACGGTGAAGTGCTTCTCGTCCAGGTGCCAGCCACGGGCACGAGCGATGAGAGTAGGGAGAGTGCGGTCAGTGCGAAGCTTGTATTCCTTGCCACCCTGCTTGAAATCGACCTGACGGCGGATAGCGTCGTACAAGTTGACTTGGCCGTTGATCATGTTGTCCCAGGTAGGAGCGCTGGAGTCCTCGAAATCGGCCATGTAGGTCCAGACGTCTGAGTTCAAGGCGTTGACGACCATCTTTCGGTCGGTAGGACCAGTGATCTCAACACGACGGTCGACGAGACCAGGGGCAGGAGGGGCACCCTTCCATGCGTCATTCTCACGGATGTGCTTGGTCTCTGGGAGGAAGTCGAGCAGGTTGCCCTTATCGATCTCGGCCTGGCGGTCGATACGGCGCTGCAGCAGGGCCTTTCGTGTGGGGTTGAAGGTGCGGTGCAGAATGGCGAGGAAGGCAGAGGCCTCCTTGGTCAAGATTTTGCGAGCATCATTGGGGATGTTGCCCAGGATGGCGACATCCTTCAGCTGGGCTTCGACGGAAGACATGATGGAGCTGTAAGATTAATGTGTATATGCCACCAACCACGAATGTACAGAACAATGGATAGTGTCAGCAGAAGAAATCAGAGCGATTTTTGTGCGAACCCAAACGTTATATATAAACTCACATCTGACCGAAGGCGGAGATAGAATACGTCAGAGCATCACTAACCGCGGCTGTCACGATCTCCTGCCGGTTATCGTTATCGCTGGACCTGCGAATAACCGCAGCCAATTGAATGCTCCAATTCTTGCTGTTGGATCCACTTGGGATCGCCGCTAGCCCTAATACAGTAATTCCCGTGACTTCTCCGCGGGAAACGCCTTCAGAAGCCAATTCCATTCGGCCGACATTGAGTTTCCCCGGATCTCACTGCGACACAACCCTCCCAAGCTGCGCTGCCGGTCCACCGACCGTTTGCCCGCACACTCGGCGTGCGCCGCATCCCGAGTCCTATCGCGGCGAAATCGGATCTTTATCCGCTGCCGGAGCATGCTCTCTCGTCCGGGAGATCCTACATTTATATAGTTTGAGGAGCGCTGGTCGTGCTGAGCTTCGCAATGCATTTCAGAGTCCGATCACAGCAGAGTTTCGACATGTTTTCGTGTTCTGGGCGACTTGCCCCTAACTCACCCGAGTGGCTGCAGGTCCATGTAGCCGGACGACTAATCAGCCGCGGCCCACCAGATAAGCATCCATGAGGATTACAAGTATGGCGGCACATTTCGGCTGGACGACCTGGCCGAATCTTCCCGCATGAGCCTTCAGGCAGGAGGTTCCGCCATGGTTGTTATTGGTGAGAGCTTCCTTGCCACATGTGATGGCATGTGATCTGCAGCCGGTAGACCGAACCCAATTACATCGTCATAGCTCCAAGCTGTAGCTGTAGGATATTATATCATAGCTCTCCCGTCGGGAAATACTAACATCAATGGGGTGTGTCGTATACGAATATGTCTAACAAGCTCAAGAGTTTGCTAGTGCTAAGCTAGTGCGACTCCGCATAAGACGACTGACAAGCAATGGACCGAAAGTACTGCGAGCTGCTACTAATCCATTGTATCGGGGTCTCATTCATACTCATTCCAGCTACGCACACAACTCAAACCCGACAAAAGCACGAACATTCAATTGAAGACACAATGTTCCCACCGACCTCGATAGTGACCATTTCAACACATCCTCCGAAACTCCATTGTCGCCCCATATTGTTCCATATCAGATCCACCCATTAATCAAATCGCCATAAGCACACCCATAGATCAGACCCGGACATCTTCAACCTTAGACATTACGTCCATCAATCTGAATCCCATACTTCCGGAACTCCTGCTGCGCCCACCGCGTGTGCCGCAGGATAATCTTTTCATCAACACTCATATCATCAATCATCTCCTGGAACCCGTGGAAGTATCGCCAGAACTCGACACCCGCGCGGCGTGCTTCAACTTGGAGTAATGCCAGCGTGCGATAATCGGGGCCCGTATCGGGCTTCGCATTGCGGACTCGCTGCTCGCAGGCGTAGAGGCGGTTCTCGGCGTGATCGAGTTCATCCGCGATACGCACAAGCTCGTTGAAGAAGCGGTCTTTAATGGCTAGGACTGCGGCACAGCGGGACTGGTTGTGTCGTCGTTAACCTATGTTCCATGGGTGGGAGGGTTAGTCGCGTACCTCGGGCGTGCCGGGCTCGGTGGGGTAGAGCTGGACCATTGTTCGCGAGGGCTGTTGGGGATCAAATGGTCAGTAGAGCTGCTTGTGCTGAATGCACAAGGGTTATCTTGGCCAAGTGTGTTTGGTTGAGCGTTCGAGGACGCGTAGACGCGTGGGCGTCTGAGATGATCGGTTGCTGCTGAAGGGAGAAGAGAGGTTTGACGCAGCTGCCTTGTTTTGATGACCAAGGGCAAACAGGCAAAAAGTGCAAAATGAGAATAGGCGTAAAGATAACGAAATCTGCTCATCCAAAGTCTCCGACCCGGGCCTGGGCCTGTATTGCTAATGAGTCTAGTATCTTCTCGCCTTGTTTCGGAAATTACGGCAATTTAACAACGCACAATAATGATCGCTACGGGGCTCTAGATGCCTGATCATTGTGGAAGGGTCTAGAGCTCTGATTATCTACATATGCCTTTTCTCAGCTTACGGTATACTAGGCTTCTAAGAAGCATCGATCGAATGACAGGATTGGTACTATTCATGCACCTACTGATTTTGGGCAAGAGGATATGTAGATAATGAGCTGATATGAATTTTGAAATCCGATGAAAGAAATCATAGAGCTGGAACGAAAGCGCCGTACAAACAAGAAAAAGCATCGCGAAGGAACCATTCGACTAAATGTCCCGAGAACCGTTCAGAATCAAATGTGATCAAACAACTCAAGAAAACCCACGAAAGCGAACAAAAACTTCCCCGTTGACGATCTGTTTAGCAGCCCGCCAGATCCATCATGGTGTTCCACATCTCCGCAAACCTTTCCTCGATGATACTGGTGTTATGCCTAATACCCTTGCATGAAACATCCATGCCATTCAGAACAGAATCGACATCCACTAGGTAAAATCGAATCATCTGCCGAGCCCGGGCCAAACCACCCGACTCCACAGTTGGTCCAGCTCCGGCATTGTTATTAGGCTGATTGTAAGTACCAGCCACGAGAATACTCTTGGCAGATAATTCCAAGCGTTCGATCCCAAACTTGGTCGTGTCTATGTGGACCCGAACGGCATGCAAGCATTCCTGAACATTCGGTAGTTCGCCGTTGATGTTGTTACAGTGATGACTGAGGTCAGTGAAGGATGTCTCCAGGTTGGTAATCAGCCCACCCGTCAGAGTAACATGCCGCACAAGTTGAGCACGCGTGGCGAGAATTTGATTTAGATTGGTAGAGGGATCTCCAAAGCCTGATTCAAGACGAGTGACAGCGATCTCGATTTTCCCGACGAATTCACAGATCTCTGTAATGCATTCCCCGAATCGAAGACACATGGATTGGATATCCTTTATGTCAATCATGACTTCGTCTGCGGGATCAAGGTCGTCGTCGGGGGTGTAGTCGAGCATCTGGATAGGCATGTTCTCGATCATGTCCGTGTATTTCTCCACGTCGGGATCATCGAGATCGGAGGGTCGGAAGATTGGTGGCGGCTTCTCGATTCCCAGGAGTGAGAGGAACGTCGCGTTGTCGAGAGAGGCGAGCTCCTCGGGAGTGAACTTTGCAAGGCTTTCGCTTGGGGCGCCCGAGGAGAAGTTTGTGAGTTCCACTAATGGCACGAATGGAGGCGCGGGAGGAAGATTGAAAAGGCTCATTGCATCAAAGAGGTCGGATTCAGTGGGTGCGGGAGGCGTGTTGTTGTGCTCGTCGGTGACGATGGCATTGCCCGCGTCAGATGAGCTGCCAGGGGGATCCATGCTTTTGATGAGTTAGTTGGATGCGTGGGCTTTCATGCTGAGCTACTCTCACCTGAAGCTCTTGAGGCGAAGACGCGTCAAAAGTAGTGGTTGGAGATGATGTAGGAAAGGTGGAGGGTGGAAGTGAGAGAAGTTTGGTCACTGGATTTGGGAACGTTTGGGAACTGAGCGCGTCATGCAATTCCCACCCTGAAAAGTAAACATCCAGCAAGCTATCCTAAAGCTGAAATTGGACCTGGTAAATAAACCTTTCGCCCAAATCCCCCCCCCCCCCCCGACAAACAACTGGAATGCAGTATCAGAAGGATGAGTGTCGGGCTTATCAACTATGGGATAGATGAACGCAATGATCTTTCACATCATACAAATCATAGCAGTCTCGTAATTGAACAATCATTCAATCTGGCGCTTTGCTTCTTCAAATGCCATGTTTGGATTCTCATCTAAGTGTAGCTCCATGGACAGTACTTAGGCACCAGCCCGAGGCCTCATTAATGGCCCATTATCTGTAAGCAAAAATTGACCGTTTGTCGAGAAATTCATGTGACGGATGTACATATGCAGCCCTCTCATCTCTTTGAGGGGCATGGGTCTTGAAGTGATTCCGAGGAAATCATTCCCGAGCTTCGAAGTCCTTGCAGGTGGATATAAAAATTCGGGGCCCGACCAGAAACTTTCTATATCCCCATAAATGGCCCGTGCAACATAGGGCGAAGCTGTCAGTGCTCTGAGCTTCGAATTTCTTAAAAATTTGGCGCTGCTCCAGATTTCTAGATTGTCATCAATGGCGCATGCAACATATTTACCGCAGTGCGAAACTGCTAGTACACTCAAGGAGTTTTCGCCATGCTTGTGCCCCCTAAATTTTCTCGTAGTCTTTCCCGTTTCAGTGCTCCATACCATGACAGTGTTGTTCCCAGAGACTGATATGACGTGAACACCATCAGGTAGGAATGCAATGGCTTTAGTCCCGATTAGGGGGCCTGAAAAACTTCTCGTGGTTTCTGCCTTTGTTGTACTCCACAGCTTGATGCTTCCATTGTGAGAGGCCGAGGCGAGACAGCTGCTGTCCGGCGAGAATACAAAGGCCGTAACCGATAGGAAGTGCCCTTCAAGCATCTTTTAGCAGTTACCTATAGTAGTATCCCATATTATGATAGTATTGCTATAGAGAGAGGCGGACGCAATGTGTCTCCTGTTTGGTAAAAATCTCAGCATGGAAACCTTACCTAGATTCTCAGAGTATTCTTTCTGGGCGTTATCCACCTGGTCTGCAATATTCCATATATTCATAGATGTAATATTAGTAGTTACAATATGTTTTCTATTTTGCGAGAAGTATACATTTCGAGTCAACCCCAGATAATCTAGAGTATTTTTAAGAGTGCCTGCCACAGTCTAGAACTTGAGAGTATTAGAATAGCACCTAGATATAATCTTTGTACTATCTGCTGAGAATACAAGTGCATGAACTTCGCTTCGGGATACATATATTCTCATCTCTAAAACACCTGCCAAATCCCAGATAATAATAGTACCTACAATAGACCCAGATGCAATTCTGTCACCACCTGGCGAGAATGCCACACTTGAGGCTTTCTTGTTGTGACCCTCTAGTATCATTTCAAGATTATCTATTAAATTCCATATCCTAACAGTGTAATCATCAGCTGCAGATACAATTCTTCTGGTATCTAACAAAAATGCCACTGCATTGACGCAACCCGAGTGTCCCTCCAAAGTATTCTCAAGGACGCCTATCAGATTCTAGACACTAACAGTATGATCTCCAGATGTAGACGCAATCCTCTAGCTATCTGATGAGAATAAAACTGCAGTAACATCATCGGAATAAGCATCAATTGTTCTCGAGAGAGAGCCGGCCGAGTCCCAGAGCTTGATCATTCCTCTACCAGGAGCTGATGGAATCCATCTGACATGAGCTGATACAATCCATTTGTCATCTGGCGAGAATGCGACATGCCGAACAGAATCATAGTTTTCTAACACTTGTATCAATGGAGACCAATTCTCCTCCATGGAAGAGATCTGGTGCAGATAATTTGGAACCTTGTCTAGATTCCTTATCCTGACAACACTTAATTTGGGGCTGAAAACAATAGTAGAGCTATATAGCTGTAAAAGCCAATGTCTAATAGTGTGGTGGTGTCTTAGTAGAAAGTTTGTAGTGTCTTGTGAGAATTCCGTAGCTGGAGAGTCACTCTACAAGCATTATAAACAAAGTTATCTTCAGTTAGACAGAGATCAAATTACAAACCAACCTTAATAAGATATCCCAGTTTTTCAATAGATTCCTTAGCTAGAGATAACTGGCCTAGAAGGCTAAGGTATTTAAACCATTCCAAGAATTTTGTGTGGAGGAATACTCTGACCTTCTCCAGGATTTCGTTTTAATTGATCCCACTTTAGTAAGCATCTTCAAGATGGTGTACTCAGAATGTACCTAAATACTCCAGAAGGGAAATTTTAATATTTTGTTTCTCATTAAGCAGCTCTGATATTTTTCTGTTTGAGTCTAATCGAGGTAGGTCCAGCAGATTGACCTTGAGATGCTCAGATAGTTGAGAAAGACAGCCTAAAGAGATTTTGTGATGTCCAAAGTTGGTATAGAGTTGAAAGTTAGACTGGGCTTTTTCGTTTCCCAGGTAGTCTCAAATTAATTAGTAAACAAACTCAATGGTGTTTTTCTGCCTCCTAAGAAATAATACACATTGATTGATCAATATCTCATGGTTACCATTGGCTAGGCCAGTCACAGCTGGAATTTCGACTAGTTTCAAAGGCTGATATACAAGCATTATAGCTGTTAAAAGCTGTATACAATTTTTAACATCGTCTGACTCGCCTTCCTATAGTTGATTTATTACTCTATTATAAAGTACATACAGTCCCGATGGCAATTCTTGGATGGTGCTGAGAGCTTTGTCTTACGGTACCTTCTCGAGCTTTTTACAAACCAGACTGATCCAGAGAAATGTTCCTTTAGCCTTAGCAGAGAACACAGCTCTCAAGTCGGTTTTCAGTAAGTTCCTATATCTTTGAAAGATACTCAGTTCATCCACTTTGTACATAATATATACATTCACAGCCTCCGAAGTAAATGCAAAATTCAGCTCCAAGCTGACTTGAGTCTACTCATACCCTCTCAGCAATGCCCGCTCGGTAACATCTAATGGCCGACTTGTCAAGAGCCATTTGAGACTTAGCAGGTTTAGGCCATTCCGAACAATGAGCCTCAGAAACTCAGCCATGCCACCATCCATATACTCATCAAACACATCAACTACCAAGTAGACTCTTAAAAGCTTGTATTGAGTCTCCAACATCTCAAGTAGAACATCCCACAAATTTCGCCATAAGATACAATTCTTGGTAAAACATTCTCTTTTATTATCCCAGCGACTACATAGAGATACTTTTAGTTTAGAGTACTATTTGACCAACCCAAGAATCAAACCTTTGATCATTGATTCGAGTATATTTAGCTCCCGATCGGCATTCTGACAGAAGAAATAAGCCACGGTGTTCTCATGCTGCTTCAAAATTTCCTCAATAAAACCAATCGCCATCATGGTCTTTCATTTTCCCGCACCTCCCTTAATCCAGAGTAATGAAATCTCCGGATTATTCATCCAACTCTAATATTGTGAGGTTTGAAGGATCCATTCCCAGAATTGACAATACAGTTTGTCTTTAGTCTCTTTGAGTCTATTTTTGACAACGAACGAGTCAGGGCAACATAAATTCTGCAAACATACTCTGTCGATATCTTCATTTGGATGTGCTATGAAGATATGAGTTTGGTAAGTTCTGGAGACTGGAGGTCCGCTTAGACGAGTGGAGTCAACATACACTGGTGGATTTCGGCGTAGACATTGCCGTGTATCTCCCCAATTTGGAATCCGTTGTTTCGGTCACCAAACGTATTTGATGCCATGTTTCAAGCCGCATCCGCATTAGTAGTTACACAGCGTAGGACGATGGTTCTTGTTCGGACATAAGAAAGAAATTTTAGCGCTCAGCTGAAGTTATGGGGGGTTATGCAGGCTGATCAACTGTCAGGTGACCCGGGCGGGGGCCATGAAGAAGCAAAAATGTGCCAAGTAAAATAGCCATGGAGCGCAATGCCTTGACTCTTACAAATAATTAGACTACTGAACTTGAGCGGTAGAAAAAAGGAACAGTGATAACTAAATAATCGTACAAATACACATTATAATTAAGACGTGATTAAATACGAAAGGGTCATACGGGCAGTTGTGAAGATAGATTTAGAGACAATGGCAGAGTATCGCGACTCGAATGTGTCTAAACCTCATGTAGGTTGAAAGGGCCTTTTGGTTCGTTCTAATCGGCAATAGCGACGTGCTTCGCTAACAGGCGAACTACGACCTCCCGAGGTCGGGAACTTGGAAACCTTGAATGAAGCTTGGATTGATGGTTGTGTATTCCAAGATTGAAATGGTATGCTCACAGAAAGCACCCGTGGACTTGACGAATGAAAGACAACACACTGCACCAGGAGAAGAGTTTGGGAATAAAATGGGATCAAATATTGCGAAATATTTCCGGTAGAACTATAGAGATGGAGAAGCCGTTTCTATCCCGCGGCGAGAGCCGATATTGTTTGCCGTTGAAACTATGAACCCGTCGAGGTAGAACCCGCCCGGAGTAAATTTCCCTCCATCATTAATGCAGGCAACGTTCATTGAGGCTCAGTTCACGAACGGCAACAAATGCCCGATACCCACTTAGATGCGGTAAAATTGACGACTGAAGAAAACTAATTAACATGTAGCTCAAAAGGCTACCCTGCTACGTCATGGGGTGCAATGCCGGAGGGCAGTGCACCGGCTAAACAATTTGGTGGAGCTAAGCGCCGATTCTCGCCACTTTCCCCAGACGAGAATCGGACCATTCACAGTGCCGATGATAAAGCAGGTCATAGCAAAGGTAGACCATTTCGAGCAAAATGCAGGAAAAAGAGCAACTAGGAGAATGTGAAATTAAAAAGAACATACGGTGCGGAATTGCACGACTGGATGATAGCTCGCCACCTTAATGGTGGTATGATGTACAGTTGGAGGGATCTCCACGTCATGCAATCCCCGCATTCCATTAAATGCCGCCGACCGGACCTCACGCGCCTCTTGCCCAACATTCTCATTTCCAATTCTTCCCTTCACAACATTGCTCTGACAACTCGAGAAAATCATCTAATCAAAATGTCTCAATACGCTCTCTCTGGAGCTGGCAAGCCTACTGCTTCTCACCCGGCTACTCCGAGCCTGAAGCCGAGGTACGGGCGATTGTATGTTCTTGCCCCTAGTTCCTGAATGAACAATTCTAACAGTCTCCCAGCTACGTGCCCCTAGTCGCTGCCGTCGGACTCGGTATGTTAGCTCCTTTTAAGCTATAGGCTTCAGCTTCGAATCAACATACTAACGGAAGCAGGAGTCGTCGGCTACAACTACTACAACCAAGCCAAGTCCCAGCGCGACGCCTCGATCCGCGAAGAAGAAAAGCGATTCGCAGAGTACCAACAACTCATGGACGCGTACGGAAGCAAGGAAAGCCTCGAGGACATGCAGCAGGCTGTCGACGCATACCGCTCTCGACCGCAATAGTGCTTTCCCGTATATTACCGCGGTCGCAATGCTGGTAGTTACGGCTGCAGGATGGAGTTTTGATCTACATTTCTAGGCGTTGGGTGGGCCATATCGTTTTGGGTGGCCTTGCATTAAAGGATCTTAAGCCTTTCCAGTGATGGCGGTTATATTTTTTACAACCCGGGCAATCTAAGGATTGTCCGGCCATCGTTGTTTCACATCATTTCTATTTCGTTTGTACAAATATTTATACCAATTCATGCGGCCATGTGCCATTCCAATCATCTTGAATCGTTGAGCTTTCTAGATTCCTAGTGCTCAAGAACTGGAGTAGAAACTACTAACAGACCAGCCGTCGAAAACACTATAATCCGCCAACGGCGAGGAGCCATACAACTTCTCATAATGCCTCAAATCCCCGCAATCATCACTTGTATCGGTGACATTGACACATCGATCTTTCAATAGCGCAAGAATCTGCTCTCCGGCATTCTGTCCCTCGAACCACGCTCCATGCAAGAACCCGAAGTACTGCGCGCTAGTCGCCTCGCCGGCGAACCAGACCCTATCAACATTCGCTCTGAAGTTCTCGTGCATTTCTAATGTTGTTGCAGCAGGCCAGTTCGAGTAGCTCCCGTAGGCCCAGGGCGTTGTACTCCATCTTGGATACATAAATGCCGTTGGCTCCGGGATTGTGGTATTCGGGAACATCTCGGCAAGGACTTCGAGGACTTCTTTCTTTGTTTGCTCTTCGGATTGTCGCTCGACGCGGTAGGCTTGGTCGCCGACGACGGTCACGAAGATGATATTTGATTCAGGGATGAATCCTGGTGCGGAGAGAGATTGCCAGACGGGGTAATAGCCTCTTGTTGTTGGAGAAGCGTAGAGGAAGTATTGTGTATCTTGCGGCCAGAATGTCTCGTTGAACTGTAGGAAGATCTTGGTGTATGTGCCCATGCTGAATTTGGCGATTGAGGTCTGCTTCCATTCTGGAAGCTCGGGTGTGAATGTTACTGCGTCGCTTTGGAGGACGCCGAGGGAGAATGTTACGATCGCGTAGGCGGCTGATACACAGCTCCCGTCGTCTTGGTAGACTGTCACGCCGTCGTGGGTATAGCTGATGTTTGTTACGCGAGAGTTGAGGTGCACGCGGGGATCATCTTCCTTGAGGAAGGTTGATGCTTCACCGGTGATGATGCGGCTATATCCACGCTGGTCCCAGACGTAGTTGTTCTCGTCGCTGTATTGGTTGAAGGTTAGGTTGGAGCCTGCGCTGCCGAAGACGAGAGAGCATTGCTCTGGCGAGTATGCATCTTCCCAATCTATGATTGTGTTAGTAAAATCCATGTTGATTTTCAGATGATACGTACCCCATTCCCACCACTCAACAGCTTGTGCAGTCATGTCATCGCGCTTGGGCTTCCAGCCAGCTAAGGACAGACCAGAGCGGACGGTCATGTCTTGGTAGTTCTCCTTGAGAATGATGCCGGCTTGTTCGGCAGCGACATCATACTTCTCTTCATACTCGTCCAGCATAGCCGAGTAGTCAGTGTAGCCAGTTTCATTATAGGTGAGAATCGAGCTATAGTTGGAGTAGGTGTTATTCAGCCCCCATTTCTTGCCGAAAGTCCAGATTGGGTTTTCTTGTAGAAGTTAGCAGAGCAAAGGCAGTCTTGAACAATGTAGCTTACCTGGACCACCTGGAGATCCTAGTCCTTGGATCTGAACTAGGTATTAGCAAGCTATCCAATCTTCTATGGGATAGACTTACCCAATTGGCTCCAAGCTCGACAGTATAAGGATCACCATTAGGATTCTTGCCGAAGTCGGTATGGTGAACACGCCCTCCCAACTTGTCTTGGTATTCGATGATCACGAAATCGTGCATGGAGGCATTCGACAATGCTTGCTTCATGAATGTTAGCGCATCTCAATACAAATGACTCTTTGAACATACTGCTGCAGCAACTCCGGCCATTCCACCACCCCTAAGAGCATGTTAGTTGCAATTCATCGTCGAAAACCTCAATGCAAACTCACAAAACAGCGACCGTAGTCTTCTTGCACGTCCCAGCCTCATCCCTAGCTTTAGAAACCGCCGCAGCGCACGACTGAACAGCAAGCGCCGCCGCCAACCATTGTTTTGAAACCATATTTCCGAGTAAAACGCAGACAATCCGCAATCCCAAAGATAAGCCGTCCCTCTCAATTACTTATAGTCATAACCAGAGAAGGAAGGTCGAGCATGATAGCACTATCGCAGCATTCCCACCCCGATGCCGCAAAGATCGGCGCATTTACACACTCGCATACTGCAGCGATGGAGCCTAATCAATCTACCCACCAAGAAGCGGCAAGTCCATGCGTACTATGACGGAAAAGGGAAGACCAGCCGGACCAGGAACGGCCCCTATTAAGATTTCTGGGGAAGCTGCGAGTGAAAGCGCGCCCGAGCGAGACCCGCCGATAAGACCTTTCTTGATGCGGATGGTCTGCCGCGGCTGATCTTGCATTACTTCCCCCGCATCCTAGCCGAGCTGTGCCAGTCGCGTGGACTTGACGTGGGAGGTATTAGTTTATGTTATAAGACTGATATGAAGTTGGTTTGCTATCTTGTGGACTCTGTTTTATTTCCAGTTTGATTTCATTTCGTTGATTGTGGTTCTTTGCAAGTATGAATAAAGATGGACCGGTACATGATGACGACGCCCAGCTGGCTGCGATGGGCCATAGGCAGGAGTTGAAGCGACAGTTTTCAACATGGTAAGATCTCAAGCTTTCAAATTATCACCAATATCACCACCCAATTTCAATCTAATTGTGAATAGGTCTATGCTGGGTCTCGCATTCGCCGTGCTCAATGTTCGTACTCATCCTTCATTTCGAATGACTCATTAAACACAAGCTTACAGTTCTAAAGTCATGGACAGCACTTTCAGCAAGTCTGTCGATCAGCTTAACATCCGGGGGAAGCACGAGCGTGATCTGGGGTAAGTTCTCCCAATGGTTCCGTGTGGAGAATTATCTAAATCCCCACAATAGGCCTAGTAACCGCGGGGTTTTGCAATCTGTGCATTGCGACATCACTGGCTGAGTTTCTATCCGCGTATCCGACGTATGTACATGCCGTATTTGGTTTGGAGAAGGTCTAACCGTACATAGGGCTGGTGGACAATATCATTGGGTCGCAGGTATGTTGCTTCTCATCATTAAGTTCTAGTGTTGGTTTCTCTTACTAATTGGCCGAATAGTCAGTATGTTAAGGCACAGCTTACAAGAATTGAAGCTCTTTGACTAAATGCCGCAGTTTCATGGCCAAAGTGGGTTCCTATTTTGTCCTGGATTACAGGATGGATCAATGTCGCGGGATGGGTAAGGAATATTACCTTGATTTGGAATGCATCAGCTCATGTGTTCATAGGTCGCCCTTGTGGCCACCAACTCTCTCTTATCCAGCCAGCTCATTGTGGGAATTATTTCCGTGATGCACCCAGTAGGTGAACGAAATTCCGAAGATGAGCCGATGCTAACTGGTTCTAGAGTTATGAGCCTCAGAGATGGCAGCAGTTTCTTATCTACATCGGGCTGACACTGGGTGCCTTCATAATCAACGCATTTATGAATTCTATCCTTCCCATTATTTACCGCGGGGCTTGTAGGTTGTTTTGCTTCATATTTTGCGATGGATTATACTAATCGGCCTCAGTTACTTGGTCTATCGGTGGTTTTGCAATCGTCTGCATCACCGTACTGGCATGTGCCTCGCCTGACTTCAATACAGCATAGTAAGTCTGCGTGGAAGCTACGCTTCTGGCTTGGCTAACTTTGCAGTTTCGTATTTGCCAACTTTGTTAATCAGACAGGATGTGAGTCTCGCAATGTTTACTCTAACGGTGAATGCATGCTTACTTTATCACCAGGGCCTGACGGTGTTGCTTGGCTGCTGGGTGTAGGTATAATCCGTTCGAATCATTCCGACTCAAGCTGACACAAAGAAGCTGTTGCAAGGTGGACTTGGAGTGACTGCATTCGTAAGGATTCCTCGTGAGGCAGATTGGAAAAACGTGCTAATAGTCAATAGGATGCCGTCGTGCACATGATTGAAGGTAAACCGACTTCGTTCTTGGCATTGGGCAAGGCTAACTTAAGCAGAGGTACCAAATCCTTCCATTGAAGGCCCAAAGATCATGGTATCTTGCGTTGGAATCGGAACATTTACAGGTTGCGTTTTCTTGATCGTGCTGCTTTTCGTTGCCGGCAACATGGATCAGGTCATCTCTTCCGCCGCAGGACCTCTTTTGCAGATTTTCCTTGATGCCACTAAGAATAAGGCAGGCGCAATTTGTCTGCTTATGTGAGTATAAGACTTCAAAACAATAGGGACTTGGGCTAATATGTATAGGCTCCCCATTGTGTGCTTGGTCATGGCTATTCTGAGTGTCATGACGACTAGCAGTCGCATGATTTTCGCATTTGCTCGGTATGGTTTATCACAAAACCCATCATTCTTATTTCTGACTTTTGCAGCGATGGTGGTCTTCCTGCTTCTAAATTCTTCGCGACCGTTCATCCAACTCTTAAGCTTCCTTTGAACGCTTTGATCTTGACCGTCGTCGTGGTCATTTGTTTTGGGTGTATTTTCTTAGGATCTTCTAGGTAAGTTTCAACACATTATTACGTTGAAATATCTACTAAAGGGAAGTTTAGTGCCTTCAATGCCATCATTTCGGCTTCCGTTGTTGCCCTGGATCTATCCTACGCAATGCCTATCCTGGTCAACTGCCTCCAAGGACGCAACGCTCTCCCAGAGCGGAGATGGAAACTCCCCAGCGCTGTTGGGTGGTTCTGCGACATCGTGAGTTTTCAAAATAGAAATTTTACTAGAGATCTTTTCTTATCAAATACAGATCGCACTGTCTTACATCGCACTTACGACCGTTCTATTCGTGTTCCCACCCTCAAGGACTGTGACGGGTAGCAGCATGAGTAGGTTTATCACCGAAGACTTGAAGAATTTTGCTAACTTCAATAGACTACTGTATCGCGGCTTTTGCAGTTATCATTCTTATCTCTGGATTCCAGTGGATTGTTGATGGAAGGAAGAATTTCACCGGTCCCCGTATCGACCTTGGGGTGGATGGCGTGGAGCCAGTACCAGCGGAAAATGCCGATTCCCATGTGCATGAGAAGTAGCATGTGGGCGGACCTGGGTCTATATCAAAATATGTCACTAGATTATTGGAAGACTCGCTTGCATGGCAACTAAGAATGAAATCATACTAGCGATAGAAGTTCTACCCAGCTGCAATCGCAATTATGTCGCTACTTAAAGCCATTTTCCAATACTACAAGAAAGGATACATAGCCTTCGCCTGACGATGTAATTGTTTCCTAGTCTAGAATCCATGATGAAAGGAGATCTAGTCGGGACATTCTCAGATGTAGACGAGAATACTGTTTAAAGCAAATAGCAAAACTTATCGGTGTCCAGCAAGCCCTTATCATAGCTTAGCCGTAGGGCCACAAGCTCATCCTACCACCGATACAAGAAAATTCGCAACATGAGATATTTTCTCCACTAAGAATCCTCATCCGCTTCCTCTTTCTCCAAAGGACTATCCCCTTCCACATGATGACCATTCGCAGTCGGGGTAACATCCCTCGACGACGAGTTGCTATTGTTACCATGCAATTGACTCGCAATCTCATCCAGCGCAGACTCAATACTATCAAGCGAGAGTCTCAGTCTTTCGAAACGGCGACAATCGCGCCTCGTCTTCATTGGGCTCTTGCAGATTCTCCCACCATTGACTCGTCGGAATGGAGATCCTTTGGAACTTTCGGAGTCTTTGGACTCGGTGCTCACTATCAACGATTAACATGATAGATGAGAATGGAGTTTATGGGTACTCACCGAAACTGCAAGACTGCCCGTTAGACATCCAGTGACAATTCGCACAAGAGCCGCCGAATTCTCCTTCCGCAACGACACAACTAACCCATGGCCCGCCGCCGAGAGAGCAGGATTCGCAGGCCTTTGAGGGCATATCGCCGCTAACCTGTGCTAGGGCTGATTCGAGATTCTCGACCCGGCTAGCGATCTTCACGTGGACGTCTTGGCCGCATAGTTTTCTGAAGTGCGGCTCGCGTTTGCTTGTTAGCATTCTTAGCACGACGCATGGAAGGACGCGGCCGTTGACGGGGGGACTGGCGGGTTCATTGGGCCAGGGGAATTCTTTTATGTGCCTTGCCCAGGGGCCGGGATCGGGGCCATCGTCGCCGCCGATGGAGGTATCGGGGACGACGATTTGAGTTGCTTCGAGGGGTTGGGGGGCATTATCGGTTGAGGTGGAGTTGGGGGTTGGTTGGCTTTTTTTGCCCCCGCGTTTTTTGGGGGGTGGCATGGTTTTGCACATGGGGATTTTTGATGCCGATATTTGATGGGGTATTGATTGGTATTGAGATAGGGAGGATGGTAGAGGTTTGGAGTTCTGTGGGAAGGGGATGATGTTTTATATGTGCATATGGTATTTGCCAGACAAACGTGGATTCAAACGCTTCAGGTTTGATGTCATGATGTTCGTGTACTCGGAGAATGACTGGGGCGTGGGCGTTAGCAAACGAGTATCATGTCTGGGTACACGGGTATGACTGAAGGAAGAATCCATGGATACCAGCATTGGAAAGTAGCAGTATAGAAGTAAATAAAATTCAATATAATCATCAACTATGTGTTCCAAAAATAATATACAAGAAGCTCTTGGGTTCCCAAAATATGCAATCGTAGCCAGAGGCTTCACATGGCATCGACAGAAATCGAACGGACATCATCTCACGTTCGTTGGCACTCCATTATTTACCTCCACCATTAACTATATCCCTCAGCCTCAGGGTCGAACTTCCATCGGCGGAAATTATCCTGAATCCACCAGTGCGCAGCATGAGCCGCATCGTTGAACCATGCCGCAGCTCCAGGACCGTAGTGCGTTTGCACGGAGTCAATGAGGGATGGGAGGTCCACGTCTGATTCAGCGCGCTCTTCGAGCGGGTCCGCGACGGGGTCACTGAATCGCCATGCGGCGTCGTGGCGGAGGGGAACGACGAGGCGGTAGGGTTGGCCTGCTGAGCGGACGGAGATCCATGTTCCGCCGGGGTTCATGGTGGAGAATTGCCATTCTCGCTTGCCGTCCCTTTCGGGGATGAGGTCGCGGAGCAATGATTGGCCTTCGTAGAGTGGGAGAAGATCCTTGAGAACCTGAAGAGAGGCTTCGTTGACTGAGGCGGTTTCGATAAGGAGGTCGAGCAAGGTGGGGAGGATCTGTGTTGAGATGACCTGATTCTTCATTTCGATTTGCGGCAGCTTGGGGTGAGAGAAGTACAAGGGGACGTGGAAACTGGTGACATGGCTGTCATGGTTGGCTGTTAGGCCACCGTTGTTTGGAAGGGAGAGTCCGCTGCAGTAATTGTTAGCAAAGCCTGAACTTGGCGGAAAAGAGAATAGACTTACTGGTCGCCAGCCATAACGAGGAGGGTCTCATCGGCGATTCCGGCTTCTTCGAGAACTTCCAGCACGTCGCCAATCCACTCATCCTGGTACCTGATCGTGTTGATGTATGAGTTGATATTTTTTTTGGTGCCTTGCGAGGCATCAGACAGAAACTGCTCATAATCGCCAGGCTTAAACCAAGGGTTGTGAGTGTTGTGGGTCAGGTGGCCAAGGAACAGACGGGTGTTGTTTCTCTTAGCGTCAGCAACCAAATCGCGAAGGTAGTTCTTCAACACCTTGTCTTCGTGTCCGTGGTGCTCTTCTTCTTCGGTCTCCTCTGGAATGTACTTCATATCGGTTTGATCGATCGTTTCCTTGATCATGATGTCTTTGAAGCCCAAAACAGGGTTCAAGCGATAGTGGTAATCCCAATTAGCTGAGTGCGACTGCATCCACATAGTGTGCCAAGGCCAGTCTTTCCAGTCATCTGAGTTGGCGTTGGTGACGTTGTTTTGCTCGTTCAAAGATTCGAAGATGTGAGGAAGACAAGGCTGGTAGATGTCGTGCAAATACTCCAAATTGCTTTCCACGGGCATAGGGCTCACACCACAGAGAGACCCAGTCAAACTCTTAAGAGTATAAGTACCTGAGGTGAAGGCGTTGCTGAAGCTCATACCGCCGTATGGCTTTGGGGCAGGCTTGCCAGTGTCGAATCCGGTTTCCCAGCCAGTGAGTCTCTGGGCATTAGGAGTGAGCTCAGCCAGAGACTCCATGACAGCATCCGGCACCTTGCCATCCTTGCGCGAGTCTTTGATACGCTGCACGGCATAGTTGTCCAGGCGGAATGGCCAGACATCCTGTCGGGTACTCTCCAGCTTAATGAGAATGATGTGCTTGATCTTCACACTGCCATCGCGAATCGGGTCCTGGAAAGGAGCTAGGATGTCGTTCTCAAGGTTCGGGATGTGCAATGGATCCTTAAGAGGGTTGTAATGCTCCAAGGTGCCATTTGCATAGCCGTGTAGTCTTGTCTCGTTGATGTGGAATGGTGACCATTCTGGGAATTGCGACGCATCGCTCGCTGGTAGCCAATCAAATGTGGGGAATGCGTCCAGGGCGGTTCGTCCATACAGCCAGGTAAAGTCGCCAGGCAATTCGTCGACACTTTCATGACCAAGCCAGTACTTTGAGGTTTTGAAGACTTCCAACGGAAGTGACCCAGAGTAGAAATTGTAGCGTGAGTCAGCAGGGCGAACAACGCGAAGAGCAAGAACAAAAACTCCAATTGCTAAGACACCAGCGCGCAGCAGCAAAGGTCGGCTCTTGGCCACTGGTTGCTTGCCAGGCTGGTCCAGAAAGTCAACGGAATCGCTATCGCTGTCATCCTCGGAGTCATTGAGGGCAATCCGCTCGTATGGGTCCCCACCCGAATGCGGTCGTGGGGGGCAGCAGAGGCCAGGAACCCAGGCTGGCAGAAAAGATGCCCACATCTCAAGGATAGCATTGGTGAAACGAAATAGGTATGGCGTCGCATAGTGCGCACCCACCCAAATTGATGCCTCACATCCAATGGAGATCGCAAGTGCCGAAAGCACGAGGCTAGCGGGGGGTTTGTCACCTCGGAACCCTGTCACTCGGCGCCAATGAATCTCCGATCCAATGTTGAAAAAATAGGCAATGTTAGCAGAAATCATCCCTGAGACATACAGCCTGTATTCACGTTAGCGAAAAGATCCCCTGCGACCGGCAAGATCCGACAAACCCAAAAGCCCCCGTGACGACAGCTGCCACGTTCCGCGATATACGAGACCCGAACGATCGGGAAAGGAGGCACGCGACCACGATGAACAGGCAGTCCACGATGAAGAAGGTCGACCCCCACACCAGCAGGCTGAAGAAGGTCATGGAGTCAATGTAGGCCAAAATATGAAAGCATTTTGACAAGATCAGCGAGATAAAGATCACGGAAAAGAAAAGAGTGCTGGACCAGGCGCGCTCGACGCAGAGATGCGCGAACTTGGCGATCGCGACCACGACGCCGGCAAGGTCCTCGAGAATGGCCATCTTCCGCTCTGGGATCCTATCCTCTAGCCAGCTTCGAGCAGACTTCATGGCGCATTTGAAGAAGGGGAAGCTGGACACGCGACCAAAGAATCTTTCTGACTGACGGGAGGGCGGCCCTGTTCCCCACATCCGCGCGGCCGTCCAATCACGGCTTTGCACCGGACGCTCAGATGCGGTGGGCAGAACCAGCAGGACGCCTTGCGATTTAGGGGTCTTGTGGGGGTTTCCTATTATTAGCGTAGGGCCGTTTCTGTGGAGTTAACGCTCTTGGCTCGGCCATCGTCATCATTTCTCATTCTTTAATAAACATACATATCCTGGGTCGGTTGCGGGCTTCATCCAACATCCATGCAGAATCTCCCCGTAGGCTTCCTCAAACAATATCTTATCCGCCTTCCCGAGCCTCGCGAGGGCATACTTCATCCTCGCCTTCACGACTATGTTCCTGTGCAGCACCTCCCCATATTCGCGAGCAATCTCGTCTTCCTCTTCTTCGCTAATAGGGTCCGTAGTGAGAATTCGATTCCAGAAGGCAGGCATCACGACATCCATGACATCCCGCATGGGTACGAGGAACGTGTTGAGGAAGTAGGCGGCATCTCCGAATTCTTGTGTCACGAGCTGTTACAGAGTTAGTAATGTCTGGTGGTGGTAGAGATAGAACACAAACGGAAGGAGAAGGGTCATCCTTGTGGATCTTGTACTCGTACAGTTTCGCTGGGGTTTCTTTGGACATGGTCGGGACGTGTTGCGGCAATGAGCTTTTGCGAGCTGATGCAGTTGTGTGCAAATGACCATGAGCTAACAATGTAGAGCGTCGGGAACTTCTTGTTTCTGGTTTTTTGATGCTGGCAGGTGTTAACGTCAGAAGGTGGTGGTCGCGTCCACGGGTGGAAGGAAGTAAGTGAGGTGAAGGGAAAGTGCGAGATCACGGGGTCAACAAACCTCCTTTACTTGCTGTATAGCTTATAGCTTATAGCTCCCTAGCTCACACTAAATCATCAGTCTCTCTGAGAAGACGCGAAATATTTAAACAGAGCATCTTTCTCCCCTTTCATTCTTGCAAAGATGTTCAACAAATATTGAACTGATGGCCCTAACGCGCAGTCCTGTCATGTCCATAGGCGATTTGGGCGACAAGAATTGACTGTCGATTTTCAAGGTTGAGATGCATCTTGAACAACTTCAGGAGAATTGGCGAGTCAACCATCCTCAAGTACTTTTTCTCCAAGTCCGAAGCAGCCTTCCCATTGCGACCTCTGGGCCTCGTGGATCACCGAGTGGGCAAGTTGATGCATAATTATTCCAACTTTTGTACTGTTTGCATCAAGCAACATATTCGCAGGCATTAACTGACTTGCTGCAATAGCTCAAACTTTCTCATTCAAGACGTCACGAGCTAAGCGACACTCGGATCGTCATTGGATCGCAAATCGCGAAACCCGATCGCAACTCAGCCTCCTCTCCAGGGACCGTCCAGCTGAGCCTTATCAACTTCTGCAGACACAGCCCTACGCGAGTCATCCAATCATGGATGCTTCTTTCTTCCTTTTTTCTTCATTTCCCTTTTTTGCAGCTCAATACTACCATATCCATATTGGTCAGCTTTTAGGCGTCCCACCAGCCTGCCTGCCATCTCACTCTCATAGGATGGCTCGCGAAAGCCTCCCGCGACTAGTGTCAGCTTGGCAACATTGCCAACCCATTGGCTACAACAATGAAATCGCATCTTTTTGGAAAGAGAATGATCTGATATACCCGAATTCAATGAGAAGAATGCCTCGGGACATGCAGAGGCTCGCCGATCTTTACCGAACCGATGCAATATTGGAATGCCTAACATAACAATCACCTGCGATCCAAAAGAGCCTCGACGTCGATAAATAGGAAGCGAAGGACGCCAAAAGAGGAACATCAAATTCTTCATTCTTGCGCCTTCTCTTGCAATGGTGAAACTCGATTACCTTACATCCGGCATCTCTGCCCTTTTGGCAGTACCGTTTGCTCAATTCTCTGTCGCAGCGCCTGATTCGCTTTGGCAACCTCAGATAATGACACTGCTGGCTATGCAAGGGTGATTCAACTCGAGCATGCAGGCGATTCCAACAACCACCTACTCGGTACCTTCGAGCATTGGAACAATGAAACAGGCACTGTCGGGAGCTTTATTATCAGACAGAGTCAAGACCAGGGAACCACGTGGGACACACTGTCAAATATATCCAATCCCAATGGCCACAAATATCGATTTTTCTATCAGCCTTTCCTATTCGAGTTCCCTCGCCAGCTCGGAAAGTATCCCGCCGGGACGCTTCTCCTGGTCGGAAACCTTCACGATGGAAACAATACAGATTTCTTCTCTTGGCGATCAAATGACCATGGGAAAAACTGGGACACGATCGGCATGTGGCAGACTGCCTTTACCCAGACTGGTCACAAGGATGCACTGAATAAGACTGCGTCTGGGGGTATATGGGAACCATTTCTGTTCCTCGATAAGCAGGATCGTCTTGTTGCGATATTCTCCGATGAGCGCAATTATACATCTCATTCCCAGATGCTTGTTCATGTCACTTCTGATGATGGCGGCGATACCTGGAGTAAGGAGCCTGTTCGGGACGTTGTGGGTTCCGCATGGACAGATCGACCCGGTATGGCGACCGTCGCGAAAATGGATAATGGTGAATACTTCTTGAGCTATGAATGGTGCGACAAGAGATGGTATCCCAAAATTGCTCATCCCTGCCGAATCCATGGGAAGACCTCCTCTGATGGAGTTTCTTGGAACCCGAGCGATAGCGGAATATTCGTCACCTCGCCCGACAACGTCCAGGGATCCGGAAGCCCATATTCTCTCTGGGACCCTGTCGGAAAGCAGTTAATCGTTTCCAGCTCATCGAAGAAATGGTACACACCGGAAAGCTACGAGGGAAATCCCAATGCCACACTTGAGGATCATCATGTTGTTCATGTCAACAAGGACTATGGGAAGGGGAATTGGTCTTGGGCTTCGGCGCCGTGGTATGTTCCCTTCGGTTTCTGCAATACGAACTATAGTCCCAATCTTCTGCAGTTGGCGAATGGGAGTATTTTGTATTCAACCAAGGTGCCTGCGCCGGATGGGTTCTGCGGGGAGAGTACTGGTGCATCGCCTATTGGCATCTTGCCGTATCAGTCGAACTTTTCGACTGCAGGACATGCCGGATGGATTGAGTTCGATAAGTTTTGGTCTATTTCTGGCGATCGGTATTCGTTTGGACCGGTTAGCACTCCTGCTACGATTGCGCTCACTGGTTCTTCGGGGTGGAAGGATTATAAGATCAGCACTGATGTCCTCGTAACGAGCAAATCGGGTGTTGCGGGTGTGGTGCTGCGAGCTGCCAACTCGAAGAATGCTTCAAACCACCTGACAAGGTATACTGCTGTGATGGATAGCAGCAAGGGTAACCTGGTGATATATCGGGTATCGGAGACCGGATCGACTGCGTTGCGCTCGGTGTCTGTTACTGGTGGTGTCCATGCGAATCAGACGTATCATCTATCTTTCTCTGCACAGGGAAATAATCTTGTTGCAACTTTGATTGACGAGAATGGCGTGAAAAGCACATGCAATGCCACTGATGGCAGTCTGACGCAAGGAGCGGCTGGTCTATATGGAAGTTATGGAAGTGGCAGTTTCAGCAATGTCCAAATCGCCAAGCTGGGTTAAGGATCTTTGGCTTGGCCGAGCTACTCACTGCTATCTACTTGTAATTACCCATCTGAACTCATTTCAACTTGTCTTCGTTCGATTAGTATTTTGTTTCGAAACTCAAATTCATTATCGTATGATATTTTATCGTGATCGAAATGAGATATTTGAAAGTTTAGCCATGGCCCAAATATTCAAGATTCTCTCGAAACCTAAATGTTTGCACCACGACGGTGTTTCTCTAGATCTCTCATGGAATAGAGAGACTTGGCCTATAAAACTGCCACGCAGAGAGAGGCCGCGGCTATTACGACACTCCACAGCGAGACATAGGCAGCAGTAGCAGCACCTGTCTGTGTAGCACTTGCTCCAGTCTCAGTGGCAGTAGGCCCATCATTTCCACCGCCACCACCGCTGCTAGTTGTGGCTGTCACAACGTTATCGGTTGACTGGGCAGTGATAGTACGCTCCACTTTATCCCAAGTCCAAGTGAAAGTTGCGCCGACAGGGGTGCTGAGAACACCTCCAGTATTGTATAGTGTTTGAGTACCGTTCTTGGGGAAGTTTCCTGGCTTGTAGAATGTATGAGTGTCTCCTGCGGTGGAAGCGCCGAAACCTAAATCACCCGCGCAGTCATATTGATCGAGGTAGTCGCCGCACTCATCCCAGTGATTGGAAAGTTGTGCATAATATGAATCGATTGCGAGGTTATCCGGTCTTGTGTCTGGGCATGTGTTGTAAATCCTATAGCAATTGTGTCAGATCGCAAAGATATACGAGAATATCTTGGTCATTACTACTTGGGAAACATACGTTGAGAGAATTGCGCTATCATAGCAGCAAAGACAAGCATTAGCCAGCTCGCTCACGTCCGATCCAGAAGAGATCTGGCTGAGGAGAGTCTCATTGTTCGAGCAGGCAGAAACTTGGTTCACGATTTCAATCTCGTTCTTGTCAATTCGGCCCATATTGCAAGAGCATCGACCGGCGGCGTCATCGGGGGGAGGCCAGAAAGGAACTTCGTCGGCATCGGGTTTGGCGCATAAGGTGAATAGATCTTCGACCGTACGTTGGTATTCGCAAGAGTAAACCTAAGAATAGTTTAGATAACCATGAGACTTTTCAATGACAGAAATCTTACTTGATTCCAGCCATGCGCGGCAATGCAAGCCACGTTGTCGATTGTCTGCACACATCCACAGGCATTCATGCAGTCAATTCCGAGGTTGGGGCACTGTTGCTCCATGCAGGATACATCGCCGTTACAAGACTTGGAGCATTCTTCATCACCACCGGAGCAATTCTTGTTAATGCAGGTTGTGTAGTAGTCCTGTGCATCGTCATAACATTTCGCAAGACCTTCCGGATCAGCGACAATGGATGAATCCTCGAAGTACCCGACCTGTTCCGCTCTTGACAATCGAGCAGCCGCTAAAAGCGAAAATACAAAAGTCGAAGCCAAAGTCATAATCGCGACAGACCTGCACAATCAAAAACGCCTATCGCTCCCAAAAGCAGGGGAACCCGTCTTTAAAGAAACATGACTCGCGCGAAAGGCAAATCGGACGCATGCTTCGGACACAGCCGAAGGGTCCAAAGATCGGATTCTAGCTAGCGCTTACGGGCCCATCCACCCCGATCGAATAGGATCCTGGGGCTCAAGCGATAGCGTCTTGGCACTCAGGGATCGAACTGGTCTGGGTGCAACAGCAGGACTGGTCTCGTCTAATTTTTCCCGCAGCGGACTTAGCAGCGGGTGCCAAGAGGGAAAAATGGAGAATAGTTGTATTGAAGATGCATTGAGCCAGTCTTGGGCTGAGGATGCCCAAGGCGCTTCCTTTCATGCGGCTGGGGGATCTTGGCGTTTTTGTCAAACGAAAGGTGCCGCGGACTTTGATTGGGGCCTAAGAGCTTGATCTGACTGCAAAAACGGAACGCAAATCAAATTGAACTACATTAAATACAAGAAGCCAAACGCATCGAGCCTATCGCCAAATTGCCATCCTTTCTGAACGCGATCAATCGTAAACATGGATTCTTTGTCACATATTCCCATGTCTCCTTATTCCTCCAATACCGTTGTTCGAGAGAGTGGTGTTTGTTTCGCAGCCCGCTGTCGAAGCATTTGGAATTATCCCTATGGTATTAGCAAGTATCCTCGCCGATGAATGCGGCTCGCAAATAGCCACTTCCAATGGCCTTGGTGCCTGTTTTGTCTTCCACTTGATACACTTAAGATCCAGTTAGGTTCATATTACTATCCGTGTTCAATGAGAATGGCGACTTACCAAATGGACCACTGTCGTCCAAGCCTCGAACCTCGGTGCCGTTCAACAATTTCCAAGCTGCTTGGAAGAGAGCGCTCTCATCAGAGGAGATACTCGAGTCCGATGACATATCCGCAATGGTGAGCGAGTTCTTCTGTATGTTCTATTGAGCCGAGGTTAGTTTATTTATCCGACCTCGCGGCTTTGTCTTCGTACCTGCAGGCGACCGCCCCCTGAAACGTAGCCGTTGTCACACATCGAGCCTTCCACAGAAATGCAAGAGCTGTTCTGAGTCTGAAATACTGTCAGTCGACTTCAATTATATGCAAAATATTGAAATCAATTTAATCACTCACATAATGAAGATTGGTCAAGCAATTAGCAGCATCGATATCCCGCTGCTCCCAAGCGGTGAGGTCAGTGTTGTTCATCCAGCAAACAAGGAACCAATTCTTCCTGGCATCCTGACCAACAGCTGGTTCGAAGATGCGTTAGTCTTTAATCGATTATTGGATGTTCTTGGTAAACACTTACCATAATCAAATTGCGACTCATTCCCAAAGAGATGACTGAAGCGACCAGCGCACGCAAGTTTATCATCGAAAGAGGTTGACTCCATTTCATAAACGTTTTCAACTCCCTTGCTGAACAATTTGATACCCTCAATGAGTATTGGAGAGTCGCCTAGAGCGATACTTCCGATACCTTTCAGGACCCCTCCAAGACTAATCTTCTTCATGCCCTCTTCAAGACCGCCGAAAAATTTATCCAAAACGGATCTAGCAGTCCGAGTATAGCTGGACCTTCCATGTAACGATCCAGTTGCTGGGTTGCTGGGTCTTCCAGTATTCAAAGCTCTTGTGCGGTCATGAAGTGCTGAGATAGACTTTGGACTGGTAATGGGAGTGCTCGAAGGAGGTGAGAGCATCGTGTGTGCCATTGGGATCGATAGAAGGGGATAAATGATTGGGCCAAACGGAGAAAGGGGCGAGCTGGTAGTGGAAGAGACCGGCGTTGAGGTTGAATCTGGGGTTTCAGCACCCTTCAACATCTCAAAGTCGTCTTTGAATACGTGAAGAAATTTATCAGCAAGGCGGTTGACTTTGGCTTGGAAGGACTTCATACCCGACGTGCGCAGTTCGAGAAGTTCCCCCACATCCGTCTCGATATCGTTGACAATATTCTCAATGCGATTATGAGTGCTAGACTGGACGGTTTTGGTGGGAGGAATAGCGAGGAGGGAAGTCAAGGAGGCCAGCTCCGATGCACCGGTGGCCCCGCGGATGGGGCTAGATAGCGCGGTGACGACAAGGACTTCAACGATTACCAGAACGACTGCGAAGAATTGGGAGCGCATGATGACAAAAAAAAGACAATAAAGATGAATGAGTGACGAGAAGTCAAAGAAGTGAATGGAAGAAGTGAATGCAAGAAAAAAAGACGAAAGGAATGAAGAGCATGAGGATTAATCCATCAGGCTGGGGCCAATAGCCCTTTTCTACCCTTCTCTTGTCTAAATTGTGTACATAAAAGATGCCAGTGTGCTCCCGAAGCATAGACACCTCCCTGTGTCTCCTGTCTGAGAACAAGCGCCCGGGTTGACCGAAGAGTATTACATTCTGGAGACGCTAAGTGCTCGAAGTTTCCGCATCACTCGTCGGACTACCATTAGGATGAGCCTGATTGGGAGACTTCAAATTAACAGTAGATAGATCAGCGGCCAGCGTTAATTCCCCCTATGATAGAAGACGTGTGGTCTCATATGCCTGAAATATCTTCCACAAAAAATAGTTTTAACTCATTTGGTTGAAGATCAGCTTCGATGACACCAGGCTGTCATCGGACCCGTCTAGCTTGTTTCATCAACACCGCAGAGCTTTCTCTAGGGCCTAGACAAGTTTTTGGTCAAATGGAATGTGGACAGAACAGCTGTCGTTGTTATGAAACGATTTCAAGTACGTGCTAACTTAAAGCTCCAACTCCCGGGCATTTGGCGCCATCAGGCAAACAACGGCGGTAACTAAAGATAGCAGGTGACTGCCCTTTCCCGTGGTCTTTGATTCGTTGTTGTGCAGATAAGACCCTTCATATACCTAGACTTCACAAGAAGAACCTTGTGTTGTTCCAGTGTTTCGAGTCGGGTGGGTTTGATCTACATAATCGCTTTCGAGCTCATTGAAATTCCTACGAGGTCTAGGGCATCACAATAGGGTACCATCATGTTTTTTGAATACCCCTTCGATCCGAAAATAATCGTTGAAGAGACACTTGCTAAAGATCTTTGGTTCTTTCGGATTGGGCTTTCAACCTTCAAGACTGTATGAAAAGCAAAATGAAAGATACCACCCGGTCGGTAGACTGTGCGTAGAAGTAATTCGTTGACATGCATCAGGATGACCTGTGAATGTTTCAGGTCCGAAACCTGGATACAATCATTTAAATATTTACGGCTGAAGAGTTCGCATGCGACAATTAAGTGGCGTTGGGGTGGGGGCAAGAACAACCTCCTTCTTGGACTAGTAAGGTCATGGCCGCGATTAATTCTCTACTATCATAGGCTCATAAGAGCGTTTCTTACCCATAAATTTACCAGGGTGAGGCTACGTGGAAAAAACGAGGACAAATCTGACCCACCTGAAAGGGGATTGGATCCAGGTATTCATACAATATGCCTTCTTGACTCGAGGCTCGGGCCGCGGGGCGCTTATAACCCAACTACCGAACCTTGGCATGCCGAGGAAAGTCCGCCTTGCCCTATTGAAAATGTTTCCACTCACACATCGTGTTGTACAAGGTCAGCGGAGAGCCTCAATCGGGATTTCACGTGAATGCAGCCGCTGCAATACCCTGGTAACTCCGCAACTCCGGAGTCAGCACTAGGCACTGAAAGGAGTTTTCGGAGACTGCTCAAGTTAAGATACATTGAATACTTTACCCATTGTCAACAGAGAAGCGCTCTAGAATATTCGCCACTTCGAGCCTTGTATTAAGGCTGGGAAAGGTACCCTATTGCACTTGCTGCTATGAGTGGGCCGTTGAATTTGGTTTAGGCCTGGCGCTGGGAGGCGTCTTTTCTGATACGGTCGGCTGGCGCTGGGGTTTTTATGCTGCGACTATACTCAACGCTGACATTCTAGGTTTGGCAATACTGGCGCTTCCACGTGCTATAGATTCCAAACTAGAAAGGCATCATTCCCATGTGTCTTGCATGATATTGACAGAGTCGGCGCCTTGCTCATAAGCATGTGCCTTGCACTCCTCGCGTACGGTTTGCTGGAGCAAAGGAAGCAAGAACAGAGAGGATCATGTGCGAGCCCACAAATATCGCTTTATTATGCATAGCAGTAGCACTTGTACCAGGATTTGCACTTTGGATGCACTACTCACTACCAGTGTCAAAGGTCTCGTCCGACATTGATCCAAACTCCCTTTGGCGCAATGTGCGATTTACATCGATGTGCATCTCCGTCTTCCTTGTCTGGGGTACCTTCAACGCAAGTGAACAAATAGCATCACTTTACTTCCTACCGGCCCCGATCTGCGGCTTGCTGATGAACATCGCCATCGGTGCATCCCTTCCATACCTACGGCCATCTATCACGGTTCCCGCAGACTGCTTTGCGAGTGGAATTGTCCCATGATTATTAGCCACCTTGTCTCGTCAGGATGGGCCAAGTTATTGGCGAAGTCCCTTTCAAGCGATGGCCCTTAACCCCCTCGGGGCGGACCTTATGTATACCATCGCCATTCTAGTGATGACAGCCGCCTTTCCCACCCACACACAGGCCTTATCAGGCAGCGTTTTCAACATGGTATCACAGATTGGCAAGAGTGTAGGAATCGCCACATCGTCGCTGGTTGCGCGGTATATCACAGGTCAGGCAGAGAAATCAGACACTTTGCAGAGTTTATTGTTTGGGTATAAAGCGGCATGGTGGTATAATTGCTCATTGGGAGCATTTTCGGTGGCTGTTAGCTTTTGGGATCTCAGGAAGGTTAAGAAAGTGGAGATCAAAAGAGATTAATCTCGCTCAAGGTGGAGTGAATTTCCCATTAGTCTTAATTCGAAAATCAAGGAAGCTTTTTAGTAACGTTTCGAGGGAATTCATGTCATCTGAACTCCCACATGGAGCTGCAAGCAAATTCTCGTCTTTCGGATCTATTCATGAAAATCACCAGAGACCGTAGTTTAGTCGATCATTCAATTGCAACCACCACTCTGACTGATCCTCTTGGCCGGTGCCAAAGCCCTGTGAGAGTGCCCAAACAGGCAGTAGTGATCGACAGCGGCCCTCCGTGATACCAAGCACATCTGACATTGCGCGCCCAAAGCAAGGCAGATTGAGAAGATCATTTAAATTTAGGCGCGCCCAGTCCACGCGTCGCCTTAGTTTCTCGTTCTCCTGGTGCGTGATAGCTTCATACTCGTGTGAGCCGGCCAGTACTTTGTCCAATCTCAAGATCCCATTGGCGTGTATTAAAATCAAAGCCAGGTACTCAGCGCCAGTATAGCACAGTTCATTCAATGGCGACATGCTTGGATGTGGAATGCAGAGGCACAGATCTTCACCGCACTTGCAAGATATGTCGAGATCTGGATGATCTGTTCGAAGCCATTCGGAGCGCCAGAGTATTAATTCGTAATAAAACCCCTGGTATTCGGCAATGAGTTCTCCCGAGGCCTGGGTGTCCAGCTTGGCGTGCAGCACTGTCAATCCGGCAGCAATGTCGTATAATTTGTCCCGAGACGATTTCTCAGTAGTTATCCAAGGCTCGCTTATCCATTCTGGATCTGCAAAGAATGATGCACCCCGAGTAGAGAACGATAGAAGGATCTTGTGAATTCAGCAATCACTACCCACAAACAACGAGGACAATGGAGCTTGAGTACTCACAGCCATTTCTCGAAGTTTTTTGAATGTTACGTGAAACCCACCACTCCGGAATGGATGAGGGCCTTGGCGTTTGAGAAGGCTAAGGGCGCCGTTCAGATGACCATGGCATCCGGATTGGTAAATCTTGGTTGGGCATTGTTGAGCCGCTTCAAATAACGTGAAGATTAACGATATTACAACCAACAGATCACTCCGCCGCTCGCTTTGTAAAAGCGTCTGGAATATTTGAAGGCTTTCGTTATATGCAGATAGACTGAAAACTTCGTATCTCTTCTTCTCGCCACATAGTGATAATCGCATAGCGGCAAGCGAGATTAGAGCAAGATCCAGGGCCTTGTGATGAAGCCCTAGGCTTGATATCCGAAGAGACCAGCTGTCAGTGGTTCTTGCATATACATTTTGGAAATGCGCCCATAAAGTCAAGAAATGGTTCTGAAACTCTCCAGGAGAGATGTCAAGTATGTGGATTGAAATTGTCGAGATTTCGAAAGGCTGAAGTCTATCTGAATCCTGGGGCGTACCGTCCTTCTTTGCAGATAAAGTCGCTTCCGAAATCATGGGCTTCATCCGATTTTTGACATTGCTCTTGTCAAGGTTCACGAAAATCCCACTAACTGTAGGGTCATATCCCGCGCACCTACGGCCAGCATTGATGCACACGTTACATCTCGGGCGTGCCTTATCACACTGAGTCAAGAAATTAGTACCGAAATCCAGACAGATTGTCGCTGATCACATACAGCTTTTTTCCTCAATCGACAAGTCCGGCACGGGCGTGACATTATGAGCCATCGAGAGTTGACCCTACCATGCACAAGTCCTTCTCGGAGAGAGAAGGAAGGTTGATTTCCCGTCCGTTGCTTTGGCCCCCATAAAAAGGCCCCACTTTCTAGGAGCTAAACTACTTCAGGCATACCGGGCCGCCGGCACTCGCCGATCCCTTTATTTAGAGCAAGTAACAAGCACAGGTCATCGAAAGAACATATGGGCCTCGTATGGCTTTAACCCATAGGAACAAACCGGACCGCGGAACTGTAAGTTGGAGGAACTATTGGTCAGATCCCCCAAATATGAAGTCTTCCACATATTCTTCCAACCTTGGAAGGTTGCGTTATGTCATATGGCAGCGTGACATATAAATACCATGGATCAATAACCAAACCTTGTACGCGTCCACAACCAAGTATCCATTCTTGCCTTGGAAATTAATCAACTCGAGCTTCTGAATTTACAACATTTGAAGCTCGTACAAGCAGCCAGAACAGCCAGAATGGAGTCTCAAACATATACAACCCGTGTGCTGGGCGGCGTTACTTTGATCGACAGCCCTCTTATTCAAGCATCACTCGAATTTGCCCGCCAACATTTGGATCAGATGTCCTTCCACCATGTATATCGCTCTTGGCTCTTCGGTGCCATCATCGCATCCAAAATCCCCCGCTTCGAAAAGACAGATCTCGAAGTTCACGCCGTATCGTGCATCCTTCATGATCTTGCCTGGGATCATACCAGCAAGTTTTCAACAGCAGACAAACGATTTGAAGTCGATGGCGCAAATGCTGCTCGCGACTTCCTCAAACAACAAACTCCCAAGTTCGATGACCGCCAGATTCAACTTGTTTGGGATAGCATTGCACTGCACACAACGACCAGTATTGCAAGCCACAAAGGAGATGAAGTTGCATTGTGCAACATGGGAATAATGGCTGATTTCATGGGGCCGGCTTTCCCAGGGGGCCTGATCACTGAGCAAGAGTACGAGGCAATTGTCGAAGCTTTGCCTCATTGTGATTTCAAGGAATCAGTGAAAAAGCTACTTTGTGGGTTGTGTATTCATAAGCCCGAAACCACCTATGACAATTTTGTGAGAGATTTCGGAGAGCGCTTCGTCGACGGGTACACTGCTGGGCCATCTACTGTGGATTTCCTCATGTGAGCCTTTCAGACGGGCATCTAGGAACAGAGAACGGGATATAGAATACTGACTGCCCTGTACATATAATCCATGGATGCTTCGCAGATAGCAAGGATGCTCCAGTGGTTCATCGTTTAGAATAGATCAAATAATCGTTCTCAAGTAATTTCGAGACCTGCGGGTTTGCATCTACTAGTAAGCCCTCCTAGACACCTTAACTCACAGCCCGTAGAAAAAAGGAACTCATCATTCCTTTTAGCCCTCAAAACGGTGTATTATTTATAAACATGACCAGTGACGACACTCCGTAGCAAAATTACAAATTTGAATGAGTAGATGTTCGTGTTGGACTTGAGTGAACATTTCCGGATAGGATGAGGCGAAGAAGGTAGCGTTTATCTCATCGGCTTGACTTCGGATAGTGGTATGGACTGGCCGTTTGGTTGTTACATTAACCTTACCGAGATACAAATCGAGATATTGTCATAAATTGCATTGACATACCAACATTAATGTCACCGTTCGCTGAGAGGTTCTGAAACACCGCCCCTCCCTCCGTTCGGAATGTCGACCCCAGGCCCTCATCGGAGGCCATCACGAGACCACTGGTCTACTCACCAGGCCAGGAATATTTCGACATAACAAGGGATAACGTTATCGGAAGTGAGTTGACAGTAGAACCATGGAATAGCAGTCATAAAAGAGCGATGAGATGAACATGTGCCTAGTGGCTTACGGACGAGTTCTACCTCTTCATTTTCCCGGGTTCAGCTGACCCGCTAGGGCCGAATCTGACGCCAAGTTAAGTTTAGTCTATGGTTGCCTGCAGCGAACCACGTCAATCATGAGCCTATCACATTGATCTGCTTGCATTGCCCCTCTCCGCGCCCCTAAACTTGGATTCGAAACAGAAATAAGAGCACGGACGAGTACTCCGTACACATAGTTGATATATGGATTACAAGCGAACTTTACCTTGCCAAAAGCTGAGACGGGTCACATTCGATTCAAGGAGAGTATGAACTCAAAGTTCTCAATGAATCTTCTAATCTAATCATCGGTCACATGCCCCAGTCCTTGTCCGAATACCTAAGAAATTTATTCAACGGCTGCAGCACTTTCTTCAGTCAAGGCCAGAAGGACACTGCCGCACTCTACTAGCATGATTGACCGTATCAAAATGCTATAAAAAAATGCAACGCGAGTCGCAACCGGCAGCCCTGAGCGTGCACTGTCTATCCCTGTCAGCTCTTCCTCTCGCAGCCGACCGGCAGCTGTTCATTCTCATTCTCTGCGTCAAGTAGTGAGTGATCTAGCTCCTTCAGTCGCTGTCTTTCGGATATATTCCAAATAAGGCAGTAAAAGGTGAAGATAGATCGTAAACAACATTGCTGCCTTGATACCAGCTTGACTTCTCAGCAGCGTAGGCATGGAGTATTCATCATAGTATTCTATAAATGCCTTTGTGGTAACCGTATGTTCAGCGTGGAATACGGATCTGGACCCTACCATCCCACCCCCTAGCAAGAATTAGATCAAATCATCATTCACATACTCATTTAGACATCATTCAAACTCATGCAACGCTACATCGGTCTACGGCGGACCTAGAATTTCTAATCCACAAAACAGGAAGATATGAAAGGAATAATCAAAAAAAAAAAAAAAATGAAAACATGGGTGCGTGAAGTGCACATCTACCACCTGTTCGTCTTCAGACTATAGAAAGACAAGTAAAAGCGCATTTAACATGTCCTATCGCATGCGGGCCCTAAGGATGGCAAATAAACGGTTGGAGCATGAATAGGAGGCTGCATCCCTATGGGGTTCCAGATATTCCGACAATTCGAACCAATTATCACGATAACTATTATTCGCCCCACTGAATTTTTTTTCAGAGAAATATTGAGAGACCGATATTCCAAAGATGGACCCGTGGCCATGGAAGGGCAGATGGATGGGCGATGCAAATCTCCGCGGGGCTCTCCTCTCCGGGTCACTCGCCATGCAGGGGTACCACACGGGCTCTAGAATCTAGATCCTGGTCCTGTATTTAATGATGCATGGGTGCATGGATTTATAAATAAAGTCTTGCCGCCCATCTCCCCGATCACATTGATAGCGCCAGCCGCGCAGGGAATAGATAACCGAGAACGATGGCCTATTAAAATGCAGAGTCTATGTAGGGTTGGCCACATTTGAAATAGCACGACTGGGCTCACCGCCGAGATCCCTGCATTAGAGCTTTTCAGGCAAGCTAACGCCCTTTGAGCCGGGATTCTCGCATTGCCCCTAATGCATGAACTTTTCAGGAAGGACCCACTGGCACTCCGAATACTGCGACATCTCAACACCGTTTCTGGTTTCCTTAGGAATATATAGCTTTGCGCTCAATTCCTGTGGCTGTGACCTATTTTAGTCATATGGCAGAGTTTTGTTTGAAGCCGAGAGTTCTCATGCTATTATGAAAACCCCTTGCCCCGAGGCCTGTGCGCTAACCCCGGTATGTTTGTGGAGTATGCTAAGAGTCAGCCGCACCTTCCCAGTTGCCTCAAATCTCATTGCTTTTTTTGGGCCCCAAATTAACAGTCAAATACGAGGCACTGAAGCATTCGCAGTACTCAATATGCAGCTGTTTCATTCACACCACCGCCAAATTTCCTTCGCGCAACGTTCTGGGGAGGGTTGTGCTCTAGGTTCATCAACGTCACGGTCAACATGGCAGCTACAAAAACGTCGATGCTGCCGCTCACGACTATCTTCACA
The DNA here is from genome assembly GCA_026745395.1 of Tympanopsis confertula. Taxonomy (NCBI): domain Eukaryota; kingdom Fungi; phylum Ascomycota; class Sordariomycetes; order Coronophorales; family Scortechiniaceae; genus Tympanopsis; species Tympanopsis confertula. The sequence goes on along the minus strand of JAOYNU010069639.1, from coordinate 20,454 downwards.
CCGCCTATCACTTGTCTTCAATCTACCAGAACTTCAAATGGATCGCTATTCCTGGGTCCTACTGAGACATCGAACTGTATGCCTCCGGGTTGGAAGCCAAACTCATGGTACTCACCCGGATTATGCCCAAGTGGATATGGAATTGCGACCCGCATACCGTACTCCCATGGAGATTTGACCGAAAGTCAAGGTGTTTGTTGTCCAAGGTATGCCCAGACGGTTGCTAAGTGTGAATACTCTTATAGAGCCACGGCTAAACGCAATATGATTTAGTGGATTTGAGGTCCCTTACCCGCCACAAAAGACAGTAGCTGCTTGCACTTCGTTCATAGCGGGCGATGACGTTCTAAGCATTCAGACTATTAGCGCAAATCCGGTATCTATTAAGTGGCATGAATACATTGACCCAAGCGCTTCCCTTTCTGTCAAAGAACCGAAAGCCACTGCCAGGCTTGCTCCGGTTTTCGTCTGGGTCTCTCTTCTCGTCTTCTTGACCCTTGTGACTTCCGTCGTCATAAAGTTTATCTTCCCAAAACTTCACAATGCATCTAAAGCGGAAGAGAGTCTTTTAGCGGAATCCTCCAGTGACGAAGACGCACACCGGGAGAAGGAAAGTCTGCGTCACGGGTCAATAACTCGTGATTCATGGTTCTATGAGATCGTCGCCTTTGCACTGAGCATACTTTGTTTGAGTGGCATAATTATGGTTCTTTGGAGCTATGACAAGCAGATCACTCCGGAATTTTCGTATGGGGTTACGTTGAATACTGCAATTGCACTCCTTTCTGCAGCAACAAAGGCTCTCTTGGTGTTCATAGTGGGTGAATGTATTGGTCAGCTCAGATGGATTAAGCTCAAAGATTCATCAAACCCGATATCGCAAATTCAAGACTATGATAACGCCAGTCGCGGGCCATGGGGAGCCGTCTACATAATTGGTCAAGACAAAGGAAGAACATTGGTCACAACAGGGGCTCTAATTACTATCCTTGTCCTTGTGCTTGAGCCTTTTGTGCAACAAGTTCTCACATATCCTGTTGGGGATACAGTGATTGAAACAAGCGAAGCAAGAACTCGGCAATCTCGCTCAGTCAATTATGCTGCTGTTGATTTTGACGCACTAACAGCAACAGCAAATGGTGCTATTTGGACAAGTCCACCCGGATTGGATGTGGTCTGTCCAACCGGTAACTGCACCTGGCCACTCTTTCAATCTATCGAATTATGCAGCAGATGTGAAGACATTACCTCCAAATCTACGCTAGTTGGTTGTAACCCAGTTTTACCCAACATCAACACCACTGAGATGTACCAATTGATTTCATGCAACGTCAGCATCCCCCACGGCAATTGGTCATCTACCCCAGTTGGCTTGTTCTCGGCTACGAGTACTGGTGGTGCTTCACAAAACCCGTATACTGCCATATGGGACTCCGATTCGGGTTTGGAACTGATGATACCGACAAGTTTAACGTGGAATATTCAGCAGAGCTCTGACTTTCCACCCCCCGCCTCTGTCTTGTCCCAGGAAAGCTTCCTTGGCTCGACGAATCCACTTTACGTACTTGCCAATGCCCAACTAGGCCTTCCTTCTGACCTAGATGGACCACGAGCTTCCTCGAATTCAACACCCACGGAAGGCCTTTACATAAAAAATGTGACTCAGTGTGCAATGGCCTTTTGCTTAAGGACGTACGAAGTTTCTATGTCTTATGGGAAATTATTGACTTCCGTGAAAAAGGAGGACTTTGGTACTTTTTACGAAACTACAATGTCAGACCAGAGAAAAGATAGAAAAATCGGCTGCTGGAAAGCAAACGGCTCGATGAAAGAGCCAATGGACACTAAGACCGAGGCTCAGAATATCTCCCCTGGCGCGTCAGGCTGGACTAATTCATCGGGATTCAGCTTTTGCTTGGATAGCCCTTTTGCTTATGGCTTGATACCAGCTCTCATAGGCGAGGAACACACATGGTATTATGGGAAGCCTTCCGGATCAAATTCTTGGGAATGGACACCTTCCAGAGGTACCTCGGGGAATAATATGATGTCATACTGGGTTAGTCAGATCGGCCTAGATACTGCGATGCAAAGAATCGCATCCTCGATGTCTAAATTTGTTCGCGATAACAGCGACTGGACAGTGTCCGGGAGAATGACTGTTAGCAAGTCCTTCGTTGAAGTCAGATGGCTATGGCTTATCTTTCCTGTTACTTTGGTCTTGCTGACTATGTTTCTACTCGGCTCGACCATTCTTGTGGCAAACACCAAACAAGTCAGTTTATGGAAGAATTCTCTTCTTCCGTTGCTTTTTAATGGCCCTCGAGATGGTCTCTCGACTGTTAATGAATCTTCTTCGCTGAGTGAGATGGATGAGCTTGCGAAAACCATCAATTTGAAGCTGGAAGACTCTAGCACAAGGCCCAGACAAGTCCTACGGCGACAGTCATCATAGATCTTACCTCGGTAGGACAACCGGTAGGGGACTCCTTTCAAGAAATAATGAATTCGGCGGGTCATTGGGCGTGGTGATGGGAACCTATTCATTACCTATGGACAGATACTCAAGTTGGGGCCGTTGGTTGAGATGAATTCATCACGAGTATTTTTCATAATTATTTTTGGTTTCTGGCACTTTCTCTCCATCTCTCAGGGCTGTATAACTAGACGTTGAGTATATCGTGCCTCGAGCAATTGGTCGTGGATATACGTTAGATTACTTATGCTGAAAAAATATAAATAATGTATTAAGGATTCCGAAAGCTGAGCTAAATGAAAAGGAAGAACAAAAGAAAAACCAGGAAAAATCACGATCTGTTTGTTCATAACCCCGACGATCCTGTCGACTCGAACGTGCCCAAGATTGTGCTCGCCTGCCCTTTTTCACTTGAACCCTCAGAAGGTGGAACCACCATGTAAAAGAATGCCAGTGAGAAGAAAAAAAAATCTACGAACTAGAATGAATGGAGGAGATATTTAATATAGTCTCAAATTCGACACACCAAGGTGCCCGACCATCATTGAATTGTGAAGGCTGGGCGACTGTTTCAGTTGCTCTGGGCATCCATGGCGGATCACCGCCACTTTCGCCCCAGCCTCACCAAGCTCTAAACCCACTCCTCGATCACATTGTCGGTGTAACATTTTTTTTCTGCTCCAGTTCAAATCTCAACTGTGACGTCTTCATCTGATTCTGTGCAGAACCTGAACATCGTGTCTACAGATACGCGGCGATCTGCGACAAATCCTGCCTATTCAACAGGCTGCTGCGGCGCTGCTCCGATGCGGCTCTTACCAATTTTCAGCGCTTGTTTACTGTCAGGCTCAACATGTTTGGCTGCACAACGCCTTGACGCAGAGGGATCAGGCGACGGGGGTCTTTTGAACACGACGCAAAGCTATACAGAGAGCGAGATACTACGACGCAATGCAGATTTCGAAGCTCGACTGGCGCAAACGCCTGTGCAGGGCGTGAGGAAGATGAGCTCCGACGAAGGCGAGAAGTTCTTTCTGCATTATTGGCAGTTCCTCGACGAGTCGCAGGGCGCATCATCCACAAGCGCCGCTGAAGAAAATACAAAATTCGAAGAACCGTTGTCCGATAATACGACCACTGAGCTACAGTCCCGGGGCAACTACGAATTCGTCTTTCCCAGACATTTCCCTCTTGGTTCTTCATTCCCTCAGGAAGCCGCTTCACATAATCTGCTCGGGCGGAGGGACTTCAAGTGTCCCACTGATACCTATGCGTGCACGTCCATCAACCGATCAGATCGCTGCTGTGGGACGCGAGATATCTGCCAGATCGTCAAAGATACTGGCTCTGGGGATGTAGGGTGCTGTCGGAAGGGGCTGACCTGCTCGAGCCAGGTGGGATTGTGTCCGGCGAAGTACGAGACCTGCTCGCAGGAACTAGGAGGTGGATGCTGCATACCTGGCTATCAATGTGTCTCTGGTGGCTGTAAGTACTTTCCAATGGCTGCGTTCCTTTTCGCATGCCGAGAAAGCTAAACAGACTTCGCAGGCGCATATGTTGCGGTGATAACTGTGACTGTCCACTCGTCTGTCATCCTGTCAACAGTGACCTACTCGACCGCGTCTCATACTTCGGTCTCGACGACTTCCAGCGTGCACACTTCGGGGACCTCGACTACCAATACCAATGACCTTGTTCCGCCTGCGCGCCCGACGAGTCTCACCACGGCAACTCATGCGACAACGAGCCGTAGCGATGTCTGTCCCACTGGGTTCTACGCCTGCTCAGCGGTGTATCATGGCGGGTGTTGTCAGACGGGGCGGAATTGCGACACGACATCTTGTCCAACTGTGGCGTCGACCACGGTTGTGTCGAACGGGGTGACTATTGTTGAGCCGGTTGCGACGGGTGAATCAGGGAAGTCGGGGTCATGCGCTGGAGGATGGTTCGAGTGCGCTGCTGCAGAAGGCGGAGGATGTTGCCCTTCTGGGTTTGCTTGTGGAGCTAGCTGTACAGCGACCCGAGCGATCGCGACGACCGTAGCGAAGGAACAAGCGACTGCAACCGGCGGCGGTGTGAAGCAAGTGAATGGTGGAGGATTGGGGCTCGTGGTTGGAATCGGGATGGGGATCTGGGCATTGTGAAGAGTATACGAGTAGTCATGATAGAAACGAGCAATGATGATAAATGCAAAATGATGGAAAATCAAACAGCCCCCAGTCTGCCCCACGGGGACAAGATTAGCCGGTGAGTAAGAATGAGAGCGACTCGGGTGATCACCGATTCTTACCGACACCGGGCTCCCTCTCTTCTCCGCTCGGAACAACCTTCTTCTTTCTTCTTCACCTGCCGTATCTTGACGTGCTTGGTACGTTTCTTATATCTAGCCTGCACAGAGCTGTCTTGCGTCTAGATTTGCTCCTGTCTTCGGCGTTGCCTTGCGATCTCTGACCATCTCCCCTCCTCACAGACCACCGCCATCATGTCCGACAAGCCGCAGCAGCCCCTCCCCTTCGTCTACCAGTTCGCCGCCGGTGCGGTGGCTGGTGTCTCTGAGGTAAGTCTCTCTACGATTCCCGCCTCGGTGATTTACTCCGGCGCGCGAATTGCCTGGTGTTGTCCTGTATCGTGCCTTGACTAATGCATCTCCCCGCACGAACAGATCTTGGTGATGTATGACTCCCAATCGCTGTTTCCACGATAAAACGATCCTACGAACCGATATACGGATACAAGAAGCTAGAAGGACATCTGAATTAACGAATTGTGTGCTGCAGGTACCCATTGGACGTCGTCAAGACTCGAGTGTAAGCGCATCCCCGATCGGACGGATCTCCGAATGCAGAACGCCGAAAAGCTCCAGCTAACCCGAACCCACAACAGCCAGCTCCAGAGTGGAACCCCCGTCGCAGGCGCAGAGCACTACAATGGCATGTTCGACTGCTTCAGCAAGATCGTGAAGAATGAGGGGTATGTCTCACGCAGCCGCCTTCCATAATAGGGAAATAATGGCGATGTCAAGCTGACCCACAACTGCGCAATAGCTTCTCTCGTCTGTACCGCGGTATCTCCGCTCCCATTCTGATGGAAGCGCCTAAGCGTGCGACCAAGTTCGCCGCCAACGACAGCTGGGGTGCATTCTACCGCAATGCGTTCGGCGTTGACAAGCAGACTCAGGGTCTGGCCACCCTGACCGGTGCGACCGCTGGTGCCACCGAGGCTTTCGTCGTCGTTCCTTTCGAGCTCGTCAAGATCCGTCTGCAGGACAAGGCTTCCGCTGGCAAGTACAATGGTATGCTCGACGTTGTCAAGAAGATTGTGCAGACCGAGGGTCCCCTCGCTATGTACAACGGTCTTGAGTCCACCCTCTGGCGCCACATCCTTTGGAACGCTGGTTACTTCGGCTGTATCTTCCAGGTCCGCGCTCAGCTCCCTGCCCCTACCCCCGGAAACAAGAGCGAGCAGACCCGTAACGACCTGATCGCTGGTACCGTTGGTGGTATCGCTGGTACTATCCTGAACACCCCCATGGACGTCGTCAAGTCCCGTATCCAGAACACCACCAAGGTCGCCGGCCAGGTGCGCAAGTACAACTGGGCCTGGCCTTCTCTTGGAATAGTGATGCGCGAGGAGGGTTTCGGAGCCCTGTACAAGGGTTTCACTCCTAAGGTGCTGCGTCTCGGACCCGGTGGTGGTATCCTGCTCGTCGTCTTCACTAGCGTGATGGACTTCTTCCGCAAGATGCGCGAGGAGTAGGCGATTATTTTTTGGATCGTTGGTAACAAAATATTTGGCTTTGATTGGTTCGAACTTGTAGCGCTGAGCATTCATTGCTCGCGGATTGGTGGCTTGATCGAACTCATGGCTGGCCCTTGATATACCCTATCTTCCAATTGCAGTCCCGATCAGGTGAGGATATCTGATCGACGCTGGAGATTGTGCTATTTCCTTTGTTTATTCATTTACTGTATCGCAAGGCAGGATAGAGCAAAACTGCAGGATATAGAAAAGATCATACATTTTCATTTCAATTCTTGCCGCGCCTCGGCTCTTGGTATAAATATCGGGTTGCCCTTGCTTGAATGGTGCCAAAACTGTCGAGGAGGTCAAAGACGCTATTTCGACATTCACATATTTTCTTAAAACAGGCTTTTCCAACAACATTGCATCGAACGTCATAGATGATAATCTAGATGCTCTGTTTGAAGTCGAGCAGCGGGATCTACCTCGTCTGTGCAAACCCTCAACCTTGGAATTTGCCAGGCATGTTCACAATTTGACAATCCACTACAAACACCTAAAGACAACTCATATAAATACCCTACATACTTCCCTTTCTCTTCTTCTTTCGACAACATCCTTCTATATACACATACTCTACTGGTTGCTTCATCTCAACCACTTACTTTAGCTTTTTAGTCTCCTTCTTCCTCCAGCTGAGGAACAAGAGACTGTGCAGTCGTGTCGAATCATCGTCTCACCACCTCCTTAATTTCATGTCTCTTCAAAACCCGTCACCAATTCGCGAGATACTTTTCGACATTTTCTCGCATGACATGCAGCCCGATTGGCTAAGTGGATGGACCCATCCGCGTCGATTTTTCTCGGACCTCATGGTTGTACTGCTAAAAAACCGGAAACTTCCCACCAAATCTTTAGATCTTTGCAGGTACCGAGCAGACCAACGAAGATGAGCGTCGTATTCCAAGGCTGTGGTAGTTCCTATCCCTCTCTTCGTCCTGGCGTGTTTCGGAGATTTTATCTATCTCTCCATAACTCGACGTGATTTATCTTATTAGCCGCTTCTTAAGCACTGAAACAACACGAGGTACGATACAGCTGCAATTATGCGAGTGCGGGAGATAAATCTGACATGCCTATAGCTCACTGGCCCGCTGTTTCCCCCTCATACTCTCGCTGGGTTCTTTTAACAAGGGCAGACCTGTATATATCTTCTTACCGTTTCAGAGGTTTACTCGTGAACATAGAAGGGCCGATCTTCACACGAATAGGTGACGGTGAACATTGGAACGCCTGGATGGCCTTCTAGGTCTCATTTCATTGGCAACTAGAGTATTCCTCGCGCGGGAAGTGCTCTTTCGCTGTTGAAAGGTACGGGAAGGGCGACATGGTCTACGAGAATTATTTGCAGATCTGTTACGTCGACGAAGTCCTGAAAACCTGGGTTTGTGACTGGTGTTATAAATGCGGTGATGGGAAGTGTCCCGTAGATTGCTACAGATGCAAGCAATGCTATTACCTATCGTTGCTATGTGGTCCTGTACCTTGAATCCATACCCAGCTAGCTACATCCATGGATGTCCATGGACGCAAGAAGCAAGTTCCGCATGCATCACGCATGTACAAGAGTTGTACAACAATGATTCTTAGATAATTTCTTTCGCAACGCTCGTTTTGGTATGAGTACATATTGCATGCCATTTCTCGATTCACGTCTTCATTGAAGCTGGGCTTTGCTAAGCGAATCGCATCCGAATCCCATCGCTGATAATCTAGATGCTCAACTTCAAAGTGAAAACCGATGGCTACTACAATAGCTACGGATTTTACTTTGATAATCGCAGCGGTCCGCGTAGCTTGAATTGTACCAACAACTGCCGACGAGATAAAGGACACCATCTTGCCGTTCACATATTCCTTGAATCTAGCCTTTGCTACTGTAAACCGCGTGTGTGTTAACGTTAGCTGTTAGCTGGGCGAGGCACATGATTCATATGCTGTGCATATGCATAGCAGATGCTTGCGGAGAGATCGCGAAGGTTGCCTGATTAGGCTTAGCGCCGTCGTGCGCCGATGTAGATAGTTCTAGTCGGAGGCCTCTCCTCTTTCTTCTCTTCTTCAGTCTTGTTATCTCTACAATACCGAGCCCATCCAATGAGATATCTTTTCTTCTGATTGCCGAGCGTGACAGCTACGAATGTTGAACCTAAGCCGGGCCAATCGTCATCGCTGATTATCAGGTATATACTCTGTTTTGAAGTGAAGCAACGACCTCGGGAGATTTACTCCACCAGTGCAAACGGTTTGTCAGGCAACATATAACATGACATTTACCTAGAAATTTAATCTTTCCTTCACTCCTTTTTCCCGCTTCAAAAACCTCAAGTCGAATTATATAAATACCCCACATAGATCATCTTTTCTCTTATCCTTCCACAGCATCTTCTGATACACAAATTCTCAACTAGTTGTTTTATTTTGAATTCTACTTGAGTTTGTTCCTACAGCTCTGCTCCAACGTATCTTTCCTCATCGATATATCCTTTCTTATCCTCATCTCTCTCCTTGTTCACGTCTCTTTTTTCATCTTTATCTCTTCTCATACTCTCTGCTATTAGCGATGGAGGGTCTGGTTATGCCTCCTGAACGTGTCAGAGCTTTACTTGTGGGCTCAGAATGTAAACCGCGCGTTAGTTAACTTTAGCTGACACGTGACTCATATGCTGTGCATATGCATAGCAGATGCCTGCAGAGGTGGCTCGATTAGGCTTAGCGCCGTTGTGTGCGGATGTAGATAGTTCTAGTCGGGGGCCTCTCCCCTCCTCTTTCCTCTCTTCAGCTTCGTTATTTCTACGATCCTGAGCATCTTCAATGAGATATCTTTTCTTCTGATCGCCTCCGTGACACAGAAGGCCCGATATTCGAACAAACCGGGGCAAGCGAAACACCTGAATGGCCTTCTGGGCCGCTTCTCATTGCCCGCTCAACTATTCCTCGCGCTGGGATGGGCTCCTTTGCTCAAAAAAGATACCAGAAGGGCGAGGTCATCTGCGAGAAAAATCTCCAGATCTGCTGTGTGGACGAAGTGTTGAAAGTCTGGGTTTGTGACTATTGTTACAAATGCGGCAACGAGAGTTGTCCTGTATATTGTTACAGATGTGTTCAATGTTATTATTGCTCCGAGGTAGGTTCTTGTGAACTACCCGTTGAGGTGTGGGTATAGATTGTACGTGCTTCATTTTCTAACATGCTTCTAAAGAGGTGCCGTCAGATGGCATGGCTCTACTGTCATCGGCATGAATGTCGACTTCTTAGAAGTCATGGAGAGTCCAATGCTCTCGCAAGACTTCTGTTCCGGCTTCTTGTGTTGTACAAGTCCGGGGTGTTATCTCAAGCAACAATATCGGTCTTGAACAAGCTTTGTCGTAATGAGAAAGTTTTTGGCCCTGACGGGGATCCCGAACAGGCGGAATCTGTTTGCGCTTTCGCTGCTGTTGGCCTTGATTTGCCACCCTCTATGGTTTATAAGGCCTACTGTGCAGTGAGATACTTTATATTTGCATGGACTCTGATGGGCAGAATTGACGTATTATAGATCTCTACCAACATGATTCGAATGACATGCGCGAGCATCTCCCCAAAGAGGGTGATCTCATCCGGCCGCGCACTCGACAACGTCGCATGCTTCATTAATCACTCATGTGACCCGAATACATTTATCTCGTCAAACGGACGCAGACTGAGAATCATGGCTTTGCGTGAAATCTTCTCCGGGGAAGAAGTCACATGCGCCTACGTGGACCCCTCATTCTCTGCTGAAGCTCGGGGATGGGATACTTTGTTCGACTGGTTCTTCAAATGTCAATGTAAGTATTGACGATAAAATATACTGCAAGTGCTTTTTTCATTGGGTGCTGATAAAGTATACAGGTTGGAGATGTTTGGACGAAGAAAGGAATCTTCAATCGATGGCTCGCACAAGGAACTGGAGAGTAAGACACTTCAAAGCCGTACTTGATCTATGGAACCCCCAAAGGTGACTGAGGTCCTCTCTGAAACAGATTCGGAAAACTAGCACGCCTGGGTCAAGTGTCCCACTTGGGCGGTGTCGTTCAGAAAGGTTCAAACAAGGATGTTGCTAGTCTTCATCTATGGGAACGTATGGAAATTGAAATTCCAGACTACCCACTCAAAAGACAACATGATGATGAGGGTCGTATCAAGACATACGTCAAGAAAGCGGCTCACGGGATATTCGACGATGAGAAGTGGCCCGAAGCAATATTCCCAATGCCACATATTCAGGGCACAATATCTGTCCATCAAGATCGCCCGTTGGATGCCTTGGGGTCTGCACTGAAGGGGGCCCTCCTTCTGGGCTACCGTGGAGGTGATCACTGGATTTGGTTTCTTGACCGGATCGTTGACCTCCTCAGGACGATCTACCATCAACTGGCCGAGGAAGACAATTTCTTGGCAGACTTGCCCTTTGAACAAAGGGATGTCAAGTTCATGATGTTTGGGTACTCTTCTCTCCTCGATAAAACTGCGCGGAGCCCAAGCGTGTCAGATTATTGCCCCCCCCCCCCCAACCAAAAGTTCCACGTTTGGCTTGGGCTGGATAAGGTAAGATGGATCTAGCCCTTGGAGCAATTCACTCCTCGCTTGTGTGCTAAGGATTGGGTATATGTGATTGAGTATCGAAATGTTATTGATAACATTGAAATATCTTCAGCATTGACTGTGAGTGTAAAAAGATTGTCAAACGCTTTGACACGTACTTTGATTGTGAAACTGGATCAGCGAAATACCATTTTGCAGCTCAGGATAAACTGGTTCTTGTGGTTAATATAGGTGGAATGATGGCAATGACAAGCCGTGCTCGTCTAACTCGCCTCCTACGGTCCCTGTTGGAAGCCTAGAAAAGCCGTCCGCCACGACTTGTGTCTTGCCGGGGACGTGGACGACTTCGAGGTCGTACTCCTGAAGACGATATGACCATCGAGCCAAACGGCCGATAGAATCCGATCTCTCACTCAATACAGACTTTAGGGCCATTAGATCGGTGTATAAGATCGTCGGATGCTGGAATCCATTGACTAGCCACCTGGCTTCCTCCAAACATTTCAGCACGGTCAGGGTTATCCTGTATGACCTTTGGAGCACCCAATCTGGTCTTCCCGCCTGAGGTAAACATCGAGTCGTTCTGGCAAGCAATCTTGGCAACGGCATAATTGGTGACGTTCGATGTTTTCGTGGCTAAGTCGAAACGCTGGCTGCCGTCCTGGCTCACCGTGTCGACGAGCTGTATAAACTCAGCACGCAATTTCCCTTCGGCTGTCCAAACCTTCGAAAACCCCTTCCGAACGGAGACACTGAATGAGATCAAGTTCAGGATATCTTCTTCAGTTAGAACATTGATTGACCGTTCTTGGGTCGATAAGCACTGAAGGTCGTCAGGCAGAGAATTCTCGGTCTTCTTCTTCATCCGGATGTATTTGGTTTGAAGGTCAGCTGGGTCGATCAGGTTGCCCAAAACATTGAACATAATGAGAAAGAGATTTGAGGATATTTCCGCTCTCCGTGGTAGTATTTAGCATTTTCGGGTCTATACTGCCTTCTTTGTTTCTCCATCGATCTTCATTCCATATGCCATGAATCGTATCTACATAGCCCCAGATCAACACGTGTGATGCCAACCCAAGAGAGTGATCGCAATCTTCCAAAGATATCTACCAGTCACTCAAAGGTCTGAAAGCGATTTATATCTTGGCCTTTGGCATTATGAGTGAACAAACTCAAAAGAGTAAAAGTCACGGATATTTACAGATGGCTTTCTAAGCCTTTCAACAGCTGCACCATTTGCGTCTTATTCCATTTCTGCGTCCACCACTCCAAAGCGGTGTCGCCATGAGCATCCTTCACGGCAGGATCTCTTCCAAGATGAATCAGATGGCGTATGGCATTCGTCTTTCCCTGCTCTGTTGCTATGTGCAGCGCAGTCCCCAGGCTCATTGGCGCAAATCGTATCAAAGTGGGGTCATCCTGATACATTGTTGCATTCAAAGGTGCACCTCTATCGACAAGTAGCGTCACCACATCCTCAAGTTCTTCGTCTCGAAATACGGCATACTGAAGGAGCTGTCCTTTTCGCACATCCCCTCCACGATCCAGCATCAGCTCGATGACACTGAGCGTTGCATTTCGAACCGCGTATGATAATGGGGTGCAGTCCACCTCGCATCGGGTGTTCGGGTTTGCTCCATGGTCCAAAAGCCAACCGGTCATCTCGGCGTCCATTACTGCGTAGCTATCACAATAGCACAATGTCATTAAATGTCATTCTGGAGAGTGGATTCAACATACGAAAGCACAGGAGGCTCCAAAACACCAATCAGTTCATTGATATTCCATCCTGCTTTGAAAAAGCACTCAAGAACGCGCTTCGCTTTGCACAGTGTTGCTTTCCGAGCGTAAGTAGGCTGCACGGTGAAGCCATGGAGGAGAAGGGTTGAAATAAATTCCTCTCTGTCCTGTTGAATTGCTTCCATCATCACGTCGTGAAGATCCACTATATCGAAAGCTTCAGGCTGAGGATTCGAAATCAGTAAATCGATCGTGTGCTGGAAATCTTTCAGACTCCCATCGCTGCACAGAGAGCGCATTTTTTCAACTGTGGCTGACGCAGTTCGACAAGGAACGGGGAGTTCATGGTGATTGACGAGTTCCTCGTCTGACACAAGCCGTATATCCATAGATGAGAATCGTTATGTTGGCTTGTCAATGGGGTAGATAAAAAATGTTCCAAGGGCAACAGACGATTAAGTATTTATCTTACATCGTGGAACGTAATCAAGTCACGCGCAGCTGTTGTGTGGTTCTAGCCAATGCAAAAGATACAAAAGCGGGGTTGATCAGAAGTCGGCGTAAACCGGGAACATTTGAAAGAATTTAGTGCGGCCCTTTCAAAATGTTTCGGCCCTCTACTACTCCATGACGAGCTTAAGGATCTTCAATATATACTAGAAAAATATTGTCGAGAAGGTTGGAATCGATTGACCACCGTACTGTATAAGCGTCGGTGCCATACGCACGAAATATGCCGGCGCTTACATACAAGTAGTTCGTAACCATCCATGGATGGACTCCCTGTGCCTTATATATACGAGGTAATTCCATTCCAAGGTTCATCAAGATAATTCCTTCGACGCTTTTGGGGCCGCACTCAAGAGAGGCTTCGCTCTAAGCTAACTTAGAGAAGATGATGGATTTCTCCTCAAAGGAGATCTCCGCCTCGTGTCCTATATCCAGCACTCTAGGCTCCGCATTTTCTTGTTTTCTCCTTCACCACCTGGGTATCATTCTTCATTCCAAGGTTATATCCATCGGTCCATCTTCTATATATCCTTTGAATAACACTGAATCCCGCTTCTCAATCGCATAGTCAACCTTATCAACAAGATTTGGAGGGGACTGGCCACCCCAAGTCCTTTCACGGCGCCGTCAATAACCTCATGGTCAACAAAACTGTCAAAGGATATAAAAAGAGCAACTCAAGACCATATTTCTTGATTGACCTGAGTCTGGCTGTTGAGACAGACCGGTAGTACCCCTCGGGAGCAAAGGGAAGGACTGGCACGCCAACATTCATGGCAATCGGTGCTCTTCAGAACAAACAGCACTCTTTTATGCATCATCTAGAATCATTTTCCTCAGGACACATGGACTATCTGACCAGTAGAACGTTCTTTGCGTGTTCCTTCGGTCCTAGCAAATACTTCCGCAAGCTAGTTTGAATCGTCAAACCAGCAGGTTATCAATGTTGGAAACTAGCTCCAAGAAGCCTTACTAGCGGCGCAACCGTGAGTGTCAACCAGCCAGGCTTTTGGAAAGGCATTGGATGCTGCGAAAAACAAATTCCTCCAATGGCCTGGTCTTGATGAAGACTAAGACATCACGCTCGTGTGATAAATTTCGTTACTGATGTTCTCGCCCGTCATATGTTGCGCGAGAACGCTACCTCTTGGAATTTGATGAAGACATTTATGAAATTTTGAATATTACTAGAAATTATTTGTAGAAGGAGATTGAGTCGCGTTAGACGGACCCCCTTGGTCGTTATTTGGACCCCCACTAAACCGCATCTGCTCTGGTATGTGATTTCCCATACAATTGGGCTAGAGAGTCAAGGTAATTTAGAAGTCCCTCGAAGTATCTATACAGTATCGACACAGTATCTGTACTTTATGTACTCTGTAGGAGTGAAATCTCCGAATCTGAATCTATGGGATCTTCTTACTGTTTCTCCTACTGTGCTCATTATTACTATTGTATAGATGAATGAGAAAATCCATCCATCCATCCAAATGAAGTTCTACGGAAAGTGCCGTAGAGTAAATACAAATGGAACAAGATGATGGAAATCTCCGAGAATATCTTCGCTTTCAATGGCATCGTTTAGCACGTTCGGGTCCACACTTCATTCTTCCTTTCTCCATCCCCGGGGCCATGGATCGATCTTCATTCAATGGATTGGTCCATCCCCTTCTATATATCATATTATTACGTGGTCGTTTCCATCTTCATCATTTCGCATATAGTGGATGACATGAAAACCAAACGGACTATTTGCCGGGCAGCTGGGCAGCATAACGACGTAACATCAACTTCGACATTCACTTCGATATTCAATTTTTTCCCATAGCGAAAAAGCCGAAGGCGGATTTCATAAACAACTCATCCAACGTCTCTTCTCTCTTGCTCTTTCCACTCATCGACTTCCACTCTATCGCTTTCCACTCCCGAGGTCCATCGCCGCACCTCTCGTCGACGCATCCTTTCCCCCAACAATCCCATAACTACCTAACATTCGAAGTAGGCATGACTCAATTCAAGCCATCACAAATACAATATGCTGGAGCTGACATGACCATAGCCGACTTCATCTACGCCCTCTATCCTTTCGCTCCCCGCTTACCTCCATACCATTCCTCATGAACAGGCCACGTGTGGCTTCTGGTCGACCCAGAGGTCGAATTATCAATACCCAGGGACCAATCCTCTCTGAATCTGAAAGATATGATGATGACGACCGTCTATGGTTGCCTCCAGGCCTCGATATTCGCGAGTCAACCATCGCCGGCGCTGGGAACGGCCTATTCGCGGCCGACAATTCCAACAAAGGCAGTCAGGTCTTTGACAATGGCCTATCAATCTATTGTGTTGCCACTCGCTTCATAAATTCTGTCTGTGATTAGTGCCTCGAATGCACAGCCAGTGAAGACTTGGACGGCATATTGCTGGATCGCTTTACACCGGGGGCAGGAGAAGGAGTTTGTTGTTGGAAATGCTCCCGGTGCAAAGCTTGCTCCTATTGTTCTCAGGCAAGCCCATTCTGTCATTCCTGGAGGTGTTGCTATTGTATTTATCTCTAACATGACATCTTTTCAAGGCGTGTCGTAGTTCAGCATGGGAGGCTACCCACCAATATGAGTGTCCTCTCCTGCAAGCAGGGGACACCATTAACATGAAATCAAGACTGCTCTATCGGACACTGGTGATGTACAACTTGGGCATGCTATCGCCCGCGACTCTTCGATCTTTGAATCTTCTGGGACGCCCTCAACGAGCTATCTCATCGCGTACGGATGATGAAAAGATAAACTCGATTTGTGCTCTTGCAGCGGATCGTACTGGGCTGGATTTATCCGTCATTCGCAATATTTACTATGCGGTAAGAAAAATGCAAAAGCAAATGACAGACATTCTTTTCGAGTTGTGTTTAATTTAATTGCAGGTCTCAGCAGGCATGGTCCCAATGAAAGATTTCGATCATCTGGGCGAGATACGTTCATTTGGTCGCGCATTCGAGAATTGTACATCTTTTATTAATCACTCCTGCGATCCCAACACTTTTGTTGTATGTACTCGCTGGTATGTCAAAGTCACGGCGTTACGACCAATACTTCCTGGAGAGGAGGTAACTCGGGCGTATGGGGAGCCTTCCCACTCCGTCCCGATGCGGAACCTTCTCATGGAGAAGCATTTCCGCTTCACATGTAAATGTGAGTAATGAGAAAGGAACACTCCTAATATATTCCCATGTTGAATCTAATGAAACATCCAGGCTCCAGGTGTAGACAAGAAACCGAGGATCTCAGTTCGATGGGCCGAACGAGGAGTTGGATCAATCATTACGCCGACTCTATGATCAATCTGTTGGCCGACTCGAGTATTTTGTCTCCTCAATCCTTTTGGGCAAAAAGATTTGTCGATGAGAAACCGTTCATCGATTCTCTGTCTATGGAGACCTCCAGGTTGTTCCCTGGTGGCACATGGCCTGCTGATTTATTTCCTCTGCCTCATCTTCATGGAAAAGTCTCGATATATCGAGAGAACTATCTAGATATGCTTGAGAGTTTGCTGAAGGCAACGCTTACTCTAAGCTCCCGGAGTGTAGATGATTGGCTCTCGTTCCTCTGTCATACAGTCTGTATTATCGACCGGATCCAGCAGCTAGATCCTGGGCTCCTATTCTTTATGTCCAATACTGAATTTCATCACCATGACGCCCGGAACATGTTTTATGGATACTTAGGATACCTGAATAAAATTTACAACCAGCGCTTCGATCGCGAGAATCGCTTTGTCACATTTATCAACGCGTGGTATCGACATGAAGCGCAAGAGGCCGGACCTCCTCAGCCAGGAAGTCGGGAGTTTGCGCAGGCATTTTACGCTTCTCAGGGGAGATTACTCACAAGGTTCGGCATTGAGAATGGGAAAGGACTCCAGTTGAATGATTAAATTAATTGATTACTGTTAGTTCTCTTCTCGGCCCCCGGTCTTGCTTGTGACTATTCATAAGTTACGTGAATGAAGTTATTACTACAGTTTCATGAATCTATCTATCGTTACGATGATATTAATATTTCGAACAGTTAATAAACAGCGATCCTCTGTTTGTACTTGGTTACGCAAGCTTGGAAATTGAGGTAGTACAAGGACAAAGTCTGTCTGCTTGACCAGCTCCGCAAGAAGCCGCCTGGGGTATTCTTTTTTCAATCAAATGGTCTATTCGACCACCATGACTGTTTCAACATGTTTTGTGGATATCTGGGGCACCTGAGCCAAATCTACGAGCAACGCTTCAATCCTGAGAATGATTTCGTGAAACGTATTACCCGGTGGTCACAAGAGGAAGCGCAACTAGCCGCACACCCTCTTCCAGGAACTCAGGAGTTTGTGAATGCATTCTATGCATCGCAAAAGAAGTTCCTCGATTGGATTGATATCGATGAAGGAAGAGGACTTCTGTTGATTGATCCCTCTCATTGACCACTGTCAGTCCTTTCTTCATGGTGCTTACTCTTGGATCCACGCTTAAGACTGCCGACAAGTTGCACCAAATGAGCTATCATTCCGACACAAGGTGTTGATCTATTGCTGCATCAATATTCCCTTTGTGAACAAGTGGCACAAAAAGAGCTTTAGATCTTAATAGGTATACGGAAGTTTGGAAATTGAAGCATCACAATGACACTGTGTGTATTGCTTTCCATTTGTCAGAGTCGTGTTAGACAGACCCCTTCGATCGTTATTCAGACTGCCACTAAACTGTATCTAGTCTAGTATGTAATCTCCCATACGATCAGGCCAGAGTGGTAAGGTAACTTAGAAGTCCCTTCAAGTACGACATATGGTCTCAATCAATGAAGAAAGTAATGATAATATAGTAGTAGACACAGGAAGAAAATCCCGTAGCTTCAAATCTGAAGAGCTTACTCCTGCATAGTACATAAAGTGTAGATACTGTGTCGATACTGTGTCGATACTGTGTAGATATTTCGAGGCTTCTAAGTTGCTTTGGCTTCCTAGCCCAATTGTATAGGAAATTACATACTAGAGCAGATGCGGTTTAGCGGGGGTCCAAATAGTGACCGAGGGGGTCCATCTAACAGTACTCATTTATCATATGCAATTCAAATTCAAATGAAATATGATCGTAATCCATCATCGTAGATCATTAACGGCGAAGTCCCCCCAAAAATAGACATGCAAATATCCCAAAAACAGTCAACCACAAGCCCGAGATGATCATTGTCCTAGATACAATCCTGCAAATGAGCGCCCGCCCCTGCCGAGCCCGACTCTTCTCCATCATCTTATCGCAGACTTCGCAATGGCTATGGCCATCGGGCCTGGGCTGCGGTCCAAGAACGATAGGACTGGGCGGAGCCCGATGATCGTGCCCCTCGCATTCGATGTCGGCACCGGGGTCCGTGGCAACGCGAGAATACTGCCCCATCGAAGAAAACAATGAGCGAATGGTGCTTTTGAAGGTATTTGGGCGGGAAGATAGATAGATTACCCCTGTAGCTGCGTTGGAAGGGCGCTCGTCATAGAGATCCTCGTAAGCAGGGACTTCTTCGGTGTTTGCTTGGGTGCCCATCGTGATTGTTTTTGGTTGCGATGCTTTGGGTATAGAGTAAATTTGGTCGAGACTCTGAGAAGATTCTATACTTTGTGTATAGGCCGGAGAATATGGGTGGTACAGATAGGGCTTTTAACCTGCAGTGCATAATAGACAAGAGTCTTATCAATGCTTGTATTGCTGGTGCCTGTTGCACCACCCGCGATGTGGCTGGCCTGACCCCAAGCCGGACTCCAGGCATCCGCAATATTCATTATTTGGTTGGCTCAATTAACGAGTCTATTCTAAGAGTTTTGTCTATAGATTGATGCTTGTTCATCGCATCCGTCAAATGGTATCTGAATGGCGCGCGCCGTATTGCCTATTCGGCGGGGTGCTGCTCTGTGCGAAGATGTGTGTAAGCAATGAACGCATGATCAAGCTCATCCTATTAGGTTCAAACAATGCTAATCTGAGCCCATTGATTATACGACCTTGTTTTTCAACCCGTGGGTAGGGACTGCTTCTGGAAATATGAGGCCACCCCTTCGCAAGGAGGATCAACCGTCATAGAGCCTCCTCCAGTCCTCTTCTTGTTAAAGTTAACTCTTTCAGTCTGGAAGATCTTCATTGAGAGATCCCCTTTTTCATTTCCCGCGAATATAAGCAAGCTCCTTTATTTTATTCAAACCATCCAGGACATCGAATACACTCCTCTCGACGCAAGAATGACCTGAGACATCTTCTATGATCTGCATACAACTCAAGAATTCTTGTGGGTTGGATCTCGAGACTAGGAAAAAGAGCAAAACTCATAATGCACACGATCGAAATAATAACACGAGAATGGAGGTCCTGACAGCGCAAAAATAAAGATGAGTGAACCGTGGATCAGAAACCTTGGAAAGTGGGGGAAGCCAGGGCCCGTCCCGTCCACGGGTGTACACCCACAAACCAAGTATACATCGACATACATTCCGCAGCGTCCAGATTTCAAAACTAGATGCTATCCCATCTGAATTTTGGACATTCTGGTCCAATCGAAGTACGCATCTGGGACACTGCCTCAGCCCGAGAACACTTGACTGAGTACGGGCGGCATGTTTGCATGTCTAAGCCACGGCGGCAAAAGTACCGACCAACACCCGGGGGAAATGCATCGCCCAGGTTGCTCAGCGCCAAATCTTGCTGTGATCTTTACTCCGAAGATCAAACTGGAGTTTCGATGCGGTCTGGGGAAGCTAATTCATTGGTCTGGAAGACATCGCGCATAAACTTCCAATACGAAGCAAGGCGCTAAAAATCTCCAGGGTGACCGGTCGCGGCATCGCCTCCTCGTGTTCGAGACGGAGCCCCCTCCTACCTCCAAAATTGGGTTTCTTGGCATATAACGAGTCAAAAACTCCCATAATTCTAAGGAAATATGGAGAAGGCATATAATAAATAATATGCAAAATAGATGAGGCTCCGGGCGACCAAGGCAACTTTTGGTTCGAGGCGGTTCGCTCGAGTCAGCCCCGCGCGCTATGACGTTTCTGGATGGACTCGTTCGAAATTCGCGAATCATGAAGCTCGAGGACCCATCGCCTAAAAATTGGGGTGGCGGTGGTCGAGGCAGCCCCCACCGATTATAACTGGCCTTGGGATCCAGACTCTCGATGCTCCCTGCGATCGTTTTGTTCATCGATTGCGATGGCTGTCCAGATCCCGCCATTTCCTGTCAGCCTATGGAATGAAGGTTTGTTAGGGCTCTGTGCGAAACAAAGGAAGCTTGCTGACGTCTCCGCAGAAGATGGCTGGCGCGAAGAGTCGGTCAGCCCTGAGG
>JAOYNU010069528.1:0-71899 GCA_026745395.1 Tympanopsis confertula | reverse complement strand
TCGCGATATTCGACGTCACGGTAGTCTACCTCATGACAATGCGAAGGAGAAGGCTCGACAATGAACGTATCATGGCTCGACCGAGGAGAATGATGCCGAGGAGAGTGGTGATGAGAATCTACCACGAGATGTTCCGTTGCAACGCGCTCGCGAGGAGGCGATCGAAGGCGAAGGTATTCAGCTAAGAAAGAGCTGTTAGCCTAAAGAATCTTTTCCAACCGCAATTGCCGGGAGTCGACTTACTTTCAACATGTGCCGGCCGTCTAAACTCTCGGCTTAGACTAATCACATCGTCGATCTGCTGCTTCGACAGCGCCTTCTGAATGACGATTGTCTCGTCCTATTGACATGTTAATAAAACAGAGACGAAACAGGGAGATGCAAGGTAATGTACCTCTTCTTTGTATGGATACCCTAACTCCAAAATCGCATGTACATGCACCCACTTCCGCGGGATACGAGTCTTGCCCTTGCGAGGGTACGGCTTCTCCTCATGCCTTCGGCGAGTTGCACTACTCGACCGGCGACTACGACGCTCCATTGAGTCTCTCTCACGCACGTCCCGAAACTCTTCGTCGCCGTAGTAATCTGGCTCGGCAATGCGGATGTCTTCGTACACTTCACGCTCGCGGTACCTCCCCGCCGGGGAAGGAACATGGAAACGCGGTGGAGGAGGAGCACGAGGCATAGGACCGTGATCTCTCATATCGCGAGATTCAAGAGTCCTGCGGGGGACACGATCAAAAGTATCAAGAGACGACTGTCGCCTAAGTAGTCTCGGGGGCGCGTATGAGGGGCTGACATCACGGCGGCGTCGGCGCTCGTGCATAACCGGAGGCTCTGAAGGGCGTGACAGATAGTCATCGTCGTACTGGCGGCCAGGAGCGCGCGCAGGGGGGCCGTATCGATCTTCTTCGCGGAGGCGCAGCTCGAATCGGTCGTCGTCGACTCGGCGGGGTCGTTCACGTTCGGCCACTGGGGGACCCCGCGAGTATCGGTCGTAACGGTCGCGCGAGTCGAGAGTGCCCGTCGACGAGCGATAGTCGTCGTAACGAGACATGGTAGGAACTGTGCACTAGGCAGACCTCGGATCTCCGATGTTTGTTTTGCCCAGGTGTGTTTATCAGCCTCGGAGGCAAATCGGGGAAGAGAACCGTGGACAATGAAGCGGGCCGCTGGTGGGGGGTGAGCGCAGCCACAGAGGGGAGCAAGGCTGTCAGGATCAAAAGGATCGAGATGAGCTAGTTTTGAGCGCAGATGCAACGATCAGCAGAAGTTCAGCTGGAGTAGAACAGACCAAAGAAGCTCCAGCGTCGTTAGCGTTGAAAAGAATCAGGCAGACGTGAGTTTGTGATGACATCGCCTGATGTGGGTCATCCGGGCGTGTGAGATTGTAGAGTACAAAGCTCTATACCTGCCAGATATAGAGGTCTATCATGGGAAGCAAAGGTAGCCCCGAGGTACTCGAGTCCTTCTGCAGAGACAAATTTAGTACGGCCATGTCACCAGTGGCTGAAACACCACAGCTGGGCAACAAGGGGCACCCCGCGACCTATAGCGCCTCTTCTATAGAATCAGCAGTACTCTCATTTGGGCTTTCTCTCACCCTCTGCATCAATAGTCTCTTCTACTGTAGATCTTGCTCTACTCAATATTCCCTCGGACTGGCGGTGGTGGAGTATCTTCATCAGTGGCATTGTCACTTCTACCTCACAGAACCCGGAGGAACTTCCCTAAGCGCTACAGAAAGATGAAATGTGATTGCTCATGAGACGTATCGTTGGCGTCGTCGTCTCCGACAAACCATTTTTCGTAGCCGCTGCCGTTGGTGTTTAATAAATCAATAATACTCTCTGCGACGAGAGCCTTCCAGGAGATCTCAAGGCCCAGCTCGTTCAACAGGAGATGGCCCCTCACCAACACTTGCCAACAGTATTTGAGATACTTCCCAAGCTCCTCCCGATTTGAGGGGTGTAAAGGATCATCCGTGACCAGCAGTCTCCCTTTGGGAGCTTCATAATTAGCAAATGACATGACCATGGTGGCTATTTCAACGGGTAGACCTTTAGAGCAGAGCATAACCAGTACAGTGTATACATCGGCATTAGATGGGCGATGTGAAAATTCGGCGTCATTCTCGAGTAATATGAACTCATGGAAGGGAAGGAGCCCGTAATGATTTTCAGGCTCAATAGACGAACGGTAGCCAAGGTTTCCTCTTGATTTCCAATGATCCATTAGCCAATGATGCTTTGCTTTGATAGCAATTCTCCAAGAGCCAGAGAATTGTCCTTGGCTGATTCCAAAGAATTGTCGATGCGGATATGTGGAGACATTTGATGTCCGGCCTGATCTCGTACATTCTTTCAATGCGTACTGATAGAATGCAGCATCACGATAGTCAGGCGTTCCTGGTTTACGGGATGATGCATCGTACATTTCGGGAAAGCAGTAAGCCAAATTGAGACTGAGATAGGCCGTGAGTGTCTGCCGTAGCAGAATGTCCCAGCCGAGATTAAACTTTGGAAGTCAGCATCGAGCAGACATTGTCGCGGTGGAATAGATATAATACTCACGGGCCCACAAGGACAGATAGTCGCGCTCCACCAGCCCTTGAGACCATTCCCAGGGTGCGCGCAAACTCGCAAAAGGGGATCCATCTCTCCAAATAAGAGTAATGTTTTGGCAACTTCCACATTGAAGAAGGCAGCGGAAACTTCCTCAGAAAATCCGAAACAATCGCTTAACTCGTATTGACGAAGGAATGCACCCATTTTCCTCTCATCAAGTGGGAGAACAGTGCATGTAGTGCAATCACCGCTATGCTCACATGTTTTGCACCAAGGGTACCATCCTTTCCGATTTGACAGGGCACTGCTAGAGCGCCAGTTCAAAACCGTATAGTTTATTTTCTGAGCAACGAAGTCATCAATTATCAGATCGTCGGCCTTTGGCGGATCATATTGTGCCGGATATTTCTTGCGCTCGTCGATTGAATGCTTTGAAAGATTTTTCGCGAACGCCTCACAAAATTGTGATAGATTATTGGCCTGTTTAGGCTTGTTTCGGAGCTTTAAGTCGTTGAACCCTAATGTGCCAGGTGGCGGAGCCTCCCATCTCAGGTTAGAAGCGAGGAGACCCCAGGGTATGTTGTGAATCTGGTGTGCCATGTTCGACTGAACAGCCTCCGTGAGATACAGATCTCAAGCCCCGCCCGAACCCGCGGCTCTAAAGGAGCCGAAGAGGCCCCAAGGCCCCAGGGGGCCACTGACTAAGGAGGGGTTTCAATTGAAGGCTAGACTCCTTGAAGAAGCTAGCACTATCTATAGGCGCCATAGATTGAGGAACTCTGAAATTTTCATCGCCATTGGGACGGTAAGTGGTATAAGTCTCCGGGGCTGGATTTGAAGACAGGACAAACCTGAACGATCCAAGACCTCGATCAGACATTAAATCGAACTTGAGCGCCCGGGTGGGACCGCATGAGATAGTCAGCACGCAAAGATGGCGTTTCTTGCGTCCTTTTCATTCTACTACTGGTACTTCACGGATGAGCCTGGCAAGGCGTGGGAAAGAGGCTTCGGAACGATACCATGGTCAAGTAATTTGACGAGACGGCATCAAGAAAGCAGACATGTCAAAACTTTCACCGAATTATTGGCCATATCCGAAGGAATGCAATAACCCGATCTGTCGTCGTGTTCCGTCTACATGTGCATCCATGCCAATCGATCGACCCACAAGTGATGCGCAAAAGTGGATCTTCATCTTCTGCCCTGATGCGTAAGGGGTTAAAGATAGGCATTTCATTGGCCTCGTACGAAGGAAAACACAAGCCTAAGCCCGAGCTAATCAGAAGTCCAACGAGTGCTCACCGATCTTACGGTCTTGCCCATGTCCGTCAAACTTCCAGAGCTGCACATGCAGGCTTGGGCGTCTATTCTGCATAGGATCGACCGACATGGCAGCTCCTAACAAACGCCCTGACTTACAGCTGTGGGCAATTTTAGGACTGATACGGAATATGGAGCAGGCTCAGTCGATATACTTATGATTCCTTTCAGGGGTCCTCGATGGCGTCGAGAGAGTTCCCAGGCGGCACAAAACATCGTGGGTCGGTGGGTCACGTAAATTTATGATCCATCAAGCTTAGCTGCGTAAAGTAAGAAGTGGTCCCTCGCTAGAACAAAGATGCACGAGGCCCACTAAGGGCATTGAAAGCCATGAATAGCTTTCCTCGAGACCCATTCTGGGCCCATTTATCCTTCGGTCGTCCCCTCTGCCTGGCGAAGAATCCAAAATCTTTAATCCAACAACAATGGACCCCGACAGCGATAGCCGGACCTTCTTTGAGGCCATTCCTGGCTTCTCAAAGCTCCTTCAAGATGAATCCTTCGTGACAATTCCAACATCCTGCCGGCAGGAAAAGAGCCCCAGCAGTGAAGATACTCTGCTCTGGCGAACCCTCAAAACACCTTCAACTTTCGCCAAGTCTCTCGCTCAATATCGACGACCTGAAAACACATCCGATCAATCTGTTCGACCTACTGCTATCACAGAAGAGCTCCGGATATTTTGGCAGCTGGGATCAGATCTGAATGGATTCCCGGATACCCTGCACGGCGGCATCGTCGGTACACTTCTGGACGACTGTATGGGTCTTCTTCTGGTCCTTCGCCGCACAGACGGCAAGCTCAAATTCGATATGGGATGCGTGACCGCGTACATGAATACGAAGTTCATGCGACCGGTTCCTACACCGGGGCCCGTATTGGTTCATGCGCGCTTGGTGGAGAACAAGGAGGATCGCAAATTCAAGCTCGAGGCAGAGATTCGGGATGCGGATAACCAGGTTCTGGCCACGGGGGAGTGCTTGTACATCAAGCCTCGCTCTAAGCTTTGATATACTGTAACTTTTTAATTGGATGAGATCACGGCAGACCTGACCAAACAGGGTTCATAGACCATGCGGGAGGATCCGTGTTTTAAACTATACGATCGATTTAGCATTCTGTCAAAACATTAATGAAAAACAAATTGGAAATAGAGATAATAATCAACCATAACCCTTACTGGATATTTGAAGATAAGAATGACGGCATGTGGATTGTGCCGCCATAACAGCCAACATGGTGGCTCAAACACCCTGCCGAGGCTTCTTCTCGATTGCCACAAACGTCAGTATCACATAGTGGAGATGAATTGAGTTGCTTATGGGATCGAAACTAGTAACATTCAGATTAGCGTCATCTGTCAAGTAGATCCCTGTATGTGCAAAAACAAAAGAGTGGTGCAGCAACCGAATCTATGTATGTCAACCAACCAAGCGGGGAAAGCCCAACCGCCCAGCGCCGAGGGCCGAGCTAGTATGGGTCCCATCAATCTCTCCGTACTTCCGTACCTGGGACGATTGAACTTCATCTACTTGGACAATACAAAAAAAAACACCTAAATCTCTCCAGCAATGTCAGCAAAAGATATCGCAACATTCGAGTCGATACCATGGGTATCAAAACTACTCCGTGACGACGCCTTCGTCACTATGGAACCCTGGCTGCATAATAAAATCATGCAGGATGCTTTGTTTTCAAAGACTCTAAAGACGCCCACCCGGATTGCGGGCGCACTTCTACAATACAAAAAGACAAGAGAGTCCGCGAGTCCCTCGGAATTACAATCCGAGGCTACAGAACTTCGATTATTTTGGCTTCTTAGCGGCTCTGATCTTGATGGCCACCCTGGGTTATTACACGGTGGTCTTGTAACGACATTACTTGATCAAGCTATGGGCTTCATCCTTATTCTCGGTGGTGATTATGAGGGTTCCAAAAAGCGGAAAGAGAAGCTACCGGTCGTCACGGCGTATCTCAATACAAAGTACTTGCGCCCTATTCGCACGCCTGCGGCTATTTTGATCCACGTCAAGTTACTTGAGAAAGTGGAGGATCGGAAATGGAGTATGGAGGCTACGATCTACGATTCGGATAACCAGGCTCTTGCTTCTGGGGAGTCTTTGTTTGTGAGACTCAAGTCTAGGATATAGACCGAGGGATCGAATCTCAACAACTCTATATAATATTAACAAAATAAACACATCAACATATATCACCATTACCTTGGAATGCTAGCTTATAGAATAGCAAATTATTATAATAAGTAAGCACTAAGAAATTACGCGTTCGGTTCCACTTGAGTATTGATCATGTGAACCCCATTCCGATATATTCCTCGGCGGTTTTAAGCGGGACTTTGCATTTAGGCGGGGCTCAGAAGGCCTAATGCCTGCTGCACCTGTAGCTCCGCAGCCCGAAATCGGAGCCTTCGAGTCACGTTCCGACATTTGTTAGCAGCGGCGGACTGCATGGCTTCCCTTATCTGGCATCATCTCTAGGCCCGCGCGATGTAACCCTTCCACGCTCGAAAATTGCAAACTTACGGGCGAAAAAATTACAATTCAATAGAAGTAATAGAACAAAATAAAAACGATGGATCAAGCATCGTTTCCGATCTCAATTCCCAACTCAGAGCAATTCCATCTACAGAGGGATGATGGTGCCAAATACTCGGTCCAGATCTCCTGGCCTTTGCGCTGGGAACCTGACAATTATCCATCTTTGCCAATAATGTGGGTTTGACAAGTCGGAACACAGCTCAGGCTCTGACTTTTCCTTCAGATACATTGTCGACGGTAATGCATTCTTTTTAACAGCGACCGAGTCAAATTGGCGACGTGAATTTGCACCGCAGTTTGCCGGAGGAGGCATCGTGGTGGCTATTGGAT
Organism: Tympanopsis confertula; assembly: GCA_026745395.1. NCBI lineage: Eukaryota > Fungi > Ascomycota > Sordariomycetes > Coronophorales > Scortechiniaceae > Tympanopsis > Tympanopsis confertula. Next base: position 65,118 of record JAOYNU010069528.1, on the reverse strand, counting down.
ACCCTAACCCGGAGCAACTGTTGGATTTCCCGCGACGAAATCTTGATCTGACGCCTCCATTGGGGGAGAAAATGGACGGCTTCGGGGAAGCGGACACTTTCCTCGATTTCATTGAGCACTCTGTTCGACCAGCTGTCAAAGCCAGATTCCCAAAGATCAGCATTAGCAGAGAAGCGTTGTATGGTCACTCTTTTGGAGGGTTGTTCACTCTGCATGCTTTATTTAGCCGACCAAAGTTATTCGACTGCTACATTGCCAGCAGTCCCTCTGTCTGGTGGAACGAAAAATGCATCTTAGGCGAAATGCAACGGTTTCTCAGTGAGAGTCCACTAGACAAAAAGCCGTCTATAGTGGTATTCTGGGGCGCTTTGGAGCAGACAACCCCTCGAATCGAGGGCGAGCCTGAAGATAAGTACGAAGAGAGACGGAAAGACGACGAGAGATTCAGAATGGTGGACAATGCCAAAGAGCTCGTGGCAGTGCTGGAGAAGAGCGATAACCTACAAACAGTACTGTCGAGTGGGTTTGAAGAAGAGGATCATACTAGTATTATGGCGGCCTCAGTTAGCAGAGGTTTGAGGCTGTTCATTGAAGAGTGGCCATTCCAGAGTGTATGATCAGTGTGCATAGGGTATCTTGCAGATAGAAGTTAACAGCATCTGTTTTTCGACCACGTCACTGCGCCTAGCTAAGCCTTGAGATTCGTTATAGCAGTAGCTGCCTTTCTGTTCCACGTCAAAATGTGAGCGAGAAAATTATGGCATGGGATCATAGATTGGGAACGAGTATCTAACATGGGCAATGTAGGGAAGAAGTCAAAACAAATACGAAGTAAATCTGGATTTCTGTACCCTTCAACTAACAATGCATTTTGCCCATCGAAAATACTAGCGTTAGACTTGGTCTCATTTCGCCATCCATTTTCCGTGGACCAAGCACGGAACACCAACCCGACACCGATCCGCAACTGTGGACAAATAGGTTGCATTGCCGACAGGATTCAAGGACATGCAAGCGAGCCAATCAAATTTGTAATTGATAGATCTAAAACCCTTGCTGACAGCCAAACATATCGTCCAAGCCGGGCAATCGGTAAAAAATCGGTAAAAAAAGGCGGAAGATTGAAATCCCTGCGTTGAACTAGGCCCAACTGATCAGATTATCTTATCTGATTTGCTGCGGACGGGCGATGGGGTTTCTCGGGTACATACCGTGCCCCGTCCTAAGGATGGATTTTTGGCCCCGCGATCTTGCTACGAGCTTTTACCCATTTAGCTCGTCGTGTAAAAAACCTAAAACAGGATAGTAACAAGCTTATAACGCAACCCGAAGATATTCCAAAGTCGTTCAATATCGATAGCAGTCTATCTCAATGTCCAGCAGGTATTTCCAGGAAAAAGAGAGACCTGCAGCCCGCAAGAGACATGACAATCACCCAGAGACTTTATAGGGTCGTTGGCGAGAAGGCTGCCAAGGATTGTCAGAGCAATTCGAGCCCCGATGCACAAGCTCAACTCAGCTCTGACAACATCGAGATTGGACCTGCTCCCGTTAATGAGGCCACAGGCGTCGAGGACCTAAAGCCAGAAGAAAATGCTCAACTTGGTGTCAAAAAGATCGAGGCTGTGACTTTGACATGGAAAAAGTCTTCGGTCTACGTCGTGCTGATACTGTGAGGCTTCCATCCGATAGAAACAGAATATGCCATTGGCAGACACAGTGACTAACATGTTCTGTAGGATTTGGTTTCTCACTTTGGTGAATAACTTCAAGAGCTCTATGGTGCTTAGCTTGAGTCCTTATGCCACTAGTTCATTCATGGGCCACTCGCTTCTCACGGTCATTGGAATCGTGGCAAGTGCAATGGCCGGAGCAGTCTACATTCCCATGGCCAAAGCACTCGATCTCTGGGGTCGTGCGGAAGGTTTCTTGTTGATGATCATCTTCTGCATATTAGGGATAATACTATTAGCTGCCTCCCAGAATCTCCCAACATACTGTGCTGGCGAGGTCTTCTACCAAGTTGGATTCGGAGGCCTGTCGTACACCTGGGACGTCCTCGCTGCCGATGTGACAAACCTGAGGAATCGAGGTCTTGCGTTCGCTTTCACTTCTTCCCCGGCGCTTATTTCTGCCTTTGGAGGATCGAAGGCTGCGGCTGCGTTCTTGGAGAACGTGAACTGGCGGTGGGGATATGGTATCTGGGCGATCATCCTCCCTGCTTTTGCTTTGCCTATCTACTTCATGCTCGCATATAACCTTCGCAAAGCTGAAAATCAAGGCCGGATCATAAGGGAGAGAGCAGGGCGCAAATTCAATATACACACGATTCGGTGGGCTATCTTGGAATTCGATCGTGAGTCAAACTATCAAAATCACAAAGAAATCTTAAAGCACTACTAACTATTCCCGACTCATCAGTACCGGGCGTTGTCCTCTTTGCTGGAGGCTTCGTAATATTCCTACTTCCATTTACCCTCGCAAGCACCGCCCCTTATGGTTGGCAATCGGGCTACATTATTGCGATGATCATTGTCGGGTTCTTCATGATCATATGCTTTGGCTTATACGAAGTCTACTTGGCCCCAGCGCCATTCCTAAACTACAAATTCTTAACAGACCGCACAGTGTTAGGTGCATGCCTTCTAGACATGACCTACCAAATCTCCTACTACTGCTACAGCCTCTATCTCTCATCCTTCCTACAGGTCGTCTATGATCTAGACGTTGCAACAGCAGGATACGTCAGTAACACATTCAGCGTGGTATCCTTCGTATTCCTTTTCCTTGCCGGGTGGCTCATCCGCACAACCGGCCGCTTCAAGTGGATTCTCTGGTTCTGCGTCCCTCTCTACATTCTAGGCATAGGCCTAATGATCCATTTCCGCCAACCGGGAGGATACATCGGCTACATTGTGATGTGCGAGGTGTTTTTTTCTGTCGCCGGAAGCGTTTTCATCCTGTGCGTGCAACTCGCCGTGCTCGCATCTGTGGACCACCAGCACGTCGCAGCTGTGCTTGCCTTGCTGTTTGTTATGGGCAGTATCGGCGATTCGATTGGGAGCGCTGTTTCTGGCGCGATCTGGACAAATACGTTCTTGCCTCAGCTTGAGAAGAATTTACCCCAGTCTGCATTGCCGGACATCGCTGATATCTACGAGATGATGCCTACGCAGCTCTCTTATCCGGTTGGGAGCCCGACGAGGATTGCCATTTCGGAGGCGTATGGATATGCGCAAGTACGGATGCTTGCGGCTGCGACGTCTATTATGAGTTTTGGTTTTGTGTGGGTCGGGATTATGAGGAATCTTAATGTCAAGACTATGACACAGACAAAGGGTAATGTTCTGTGAGATACTGGAGCAACATGGGATGGAAACTTGGTATAATACTCCACGAGACATTCGCGATACGACGGAGTGATGATGATGATGATGATGATGATGATGATGATGATGATGATGATGATGATGATGCAGAAGCGTCCCGATGTTTGAAAAGCCGTATATATTGACAATGAGATCTGAGAGGTCCACAGGTATCTTTCACATATAATAGACATGCGTTAGAAAGAGATTACCGATGTCACAAATGAGTCCACGGGTGCCCCGGTGTATCAGCTATTACGGAAAATTGAGGAAAGGCCAGAGCAAGTTGCACCAATTGTAAATAATTTAAGCGCTATCTATGAACCAATTTCAGAGCTCTAATGCCTGCATGTCACTATCTAAACTCAAAACTCCGAAAGCCACATGCGCGCGGTATGGTGCCTGGACGGTGACAAAACGTCGTTCGTCACTATCATCGGCATTATTGGTCTGAAGTCTTTGTATAACGTCGGGCGGATGCTTAAACAACTGTTAGCAGAGCTCTAATGCTTCAGATATCATCTTACTTACCCCGCTCTCAACATCTCGGTCTATCAGGAATGACCGCTCGTACGGCGGCCCCCGTCCATGTTTGGCGGCAATTATCCAAGATTTCTCACATCCGCCGGCAATCACTTCGGATGTCTTCCATCCTGTTAGAAGAGAGATCTCTCTTAACTTCGAGACAATCCAAGCTCGCTGCATGGGATCGAGATATTGTACAGCACTAATGAATACAGGCACCGTCATCTCTGTCAACGAAGAGCCGAGCGTAGGACTTAGTTTGCCGGCCTGAAGATTGTATTGCTGTGGGTAGTATATCCCGGCCATTATTCGGCCGATGATCAATGCATTCTCTGCTGTAGTTGGGGCAGCGACTCCTGCAGCGACCATCATAGCTGGAGGCATGCATGGATGAAGCCTGTTGAGCAGAATACGACCGGCGTAGTAGAATCCCCAGACCACAGCGATGGTGAGCGTGCGGTATTGGATTGCGGGTCCGAAGGGCGAATCAATGGGAACAACAACGTCTACTGGCAAAGGCTGGAAATCCCGGCCGATGGCTTGTGCAAACGTATCCATCGCTACAAGAATCTCTTCCCATTCACGCTCCGCTTCATTGTAGGTTCTGTCGGCACTGTTGTCCGTAAATTCGGGCGTATGTCGTTGTCCCCGACGATCTTCGACAAAAGCAGTGGGAATGCGCGTTGGCCCTTGAGGTGGAACCATGCCGTACATCGGAGGTCCATCTGGTGGAGGGCTCGGCTGTGAAGAGCCTGGCGATGGGGAGCCCGTCGATGGTGCAGACCCAGGCGGGCGTGATTGAGGCTTGGGAGGCCCTCCTCCCCCTGGTGGCTTTGCACCCCGGGCAAAACGCGCCATGAACTGAGGGATACCTGGACCAGGGCGCCAATCCGTCCCTGTTGCGCGGATAGCCTTCAGCTTTCGCTTGCGGTCTCGATTTCCAAAGTCTGTGACCCTGCTAAGCAGAAGCCATAGGTGATCGGCAGTGCCATAGATGGCATCTAAACGACCAAAGCTAGCGCGTGGCGGACAACGACCCTGTTGATAATATGGTATACTGGTTGAACAATATTAGTCAAATGTATGAGTGGCCATGTCAGGGAATTTACTTACAAAAGTGGATCACCACTGATCATACTATGAATCATATCTTGCTTTGTGTACCACCAAAAAAGGTCACCCTGGATACGGAAGTTCTCGATATCCTTCCTGGAGAAGTGCTTCTTCGGCACTTGAGTATGATTTCCTTCGACGTGGCCGAACTGATCATAGCTTATCTTTCTACCCAAGAGGGCGCCAATGAGTTCGTGGTCAATAGAGCCCTCCTTTTCTGCGAATGGGTCGTCTTCGGATGCTTGGCCTCCAAGCTGATAATCATATCCCTGAGATGAAGCATCCCATGCCATTTGGCTGCGATGTTCCTGAAGTCTGCGTCGATAGGCTCGAAGGTCTCGAGTCAACCCGGCAAAGTCAACCTCACGGATCAATTGAGCAGCACCTGCTACATGGCTGTTCCATTTGGAATGATCTGCAGACAGGACTTCATAGTATGCAAGTAGCTCAGTTGCCGCGAGGGTGCCTATCTGCTTGCGTCGTGTTGGGAGGCTAACAGCACGTCCAATTCTCTTTAGAGCGTAGTGATAATGCTTGAGCGATACAGTTGTAGAGACGTCTTGTAGGTAGGCGATATGCAAGCTACTGATTGCAAGCATTGCCTGAAGCAGTGCTGGATGCTCCAGTGCTAGCAGAGGCAGGGTATATGACCAAAGGCCTTGCTTTCGAAGAGGAACAGGCGCGCCTAGCATGATTGACGAGTCTGTTGGGTGCCGTTCGAAGATCGAAAGTGATGGACCGGTGGAATGTATGAAGTGCGCAAAGATCCGGGCTGTCTTGGGGTTATTTAGGGGAGTCGATCCTAGTGAAGGGCGATAAGATGCAAGGATATTGGGTTCATTCAGATGAGTTTTGAATGAGCGAAGATGACCATCTTGGCCAGCGGAAGCCATGATGAGATTGAGCTGATTGTACCCCTCCGTCTGTTTCTGGACTGTCATCTCTTCATCTGATTCCACGTCATAGTAGTCATCTGCCTCGTCCTCGACATAGACGACTTGCTGATGGGAATACGGAATGTACTGGTCAGAGAACCCGGGGTTGTAGAGAGGCTGCTTGGTATGTTGTGGGTAACGATATTCTGCGGCAGACTGGATAAAGACATTAGAATGATTCCTTGAGGTGACTATAATGGGATTATTATCTTTTACCTGAGGGTATAGTTGACTGCTGTATGATGCACCAGATATGGCAGACCAGTCAGTGATGGGCTGAGGCATCTCAGATCCTCCCGTCGCATACGGCATCTCGAATTGTGGGTTGTATTGGCCATGTTGATCGGGACGGTTATGGTTAGTTGTGGGAGGTATTGTCTGCTGCCCTAGTTCCGCAGGCTTTGTGTTCCAATGGAAGGAATGCTCTGACTGAGATGGATATTGGAACGGTGGTTCATTAATCTGTTGTGAAGGTTCGCTAGTAGAATTGAGGCCTGCTTGTGAGTATGAATGATACTCTGCCAAGGGATTCTCCAGGGGACGTGGTGCAAGCATTGGATGCTGTGCTGCCGCTGCCGCTTGCTGGGGAGGGAGAGGGCCACTTTCATTATACAGAGGCACCCTGGCATGCTGTTGTAAATACAGGTCCCTGTGTTGAGGAAGAGGAGGGGCCCCGGGGATACCCAGCGGGTTCTTGAAGACCACCCTTTGAGCGTATCCTTCACAGACTCGCTTTGACTTCACACAGTTACTGCATGTAGGCTTCTCCTCGCCGCACTTGATGCGCCGCTTTCGACATGCTGTCATCACAAATCTATCAGAATCTCAATTTCCGAGATGGGGAGATCATCTTCTTCCATCTCGACGTACTCAGGCAGCCAGTCTTGGTTCGTTTCTTTGGAAGTCTTCGGGATGCTGGAGTTTTGACCAGAGCCTCAATCGGGTCCTGACCCGAGCTCTGGCTCGGGCCTTGGCCAGTCGAGGGGTCAAGGTCCTGAGCGTCCTCGGCCATGATGGGATCCTGAATGAGAAACCTGTACTCCCACTAAGGCTGCCAACGAAAGACCTTAAAAGGAGGCATCCCTATGGGCAAGACATGAAGGAAGAGCGAAGAAGAGTAAGATTCGCCCCAAAGCGAGTGCGGTGATAGGGGGATGGGAAGAGAGGGCGAGTATGGATCGAATGGATCGGATGGGCTGGACTCCACAAACCCGACCAAAGGGCAAAGCTGCCGAACATCGCTGATCACCCGAGATGAATGTGTCAATCTGTCAGTCTGCCATGTGTAGCCCCGGAGTTTCGAGTCGTCTGTTGTGTTCTCTACTGTTTGCAGGGTATTCGAAGACTTCGATATTGTATCTGCTTCGGATCGATCGTGCTTCCGAAGGGTAATGCGCTTTCGGATAGGCACGATCTGACATCGCACGACGCGCCACGCCCACTACATCATTCCAGAGCTGACGCGAAACGGGGGTCTCTAGGCTGGGCGCTGCAGGGTTAGGGCTTGCACTGTTCTACGAGTGCCTGGGGCCTGGGTGGTGGCAATCTGTCTGATCTATATACTACTGGGAGATGCTCATAATATACTATCACTGGCTGTGGACAGTCAAGCCACAATTGAACTACCTCTCGCACCCCAAATAGCCCCTTTTCCCTAAATATGACAGATCTGACTGCATTTTCCAGCCTGGATTGATTGTGGCTGCTCAAGCTTTGGCGTCTGTCGGGCCAGCGGAGATGTAGATTACCGTTTCGTATACCAGTCCAGTACGCCAATAATACGAAAGTTACTCTCCGCGGCGGAATTGCTTTTTCTGCCGCCACTTTATATTTTTTTCTCTGCTGAAGCTTTGGAAGCTGCAGAACTCGAATTGTCGAATCTAGACAGCACTACGCCGTTCACGATGTTCGCAGTCCCCGGTTGGTCGCTCCCGGCCCATGCGCCCAAGCAGGAAAGGCAAAATTCTCAGCCGTCCAATGATTCAAAACCCAAGGACTCAAATGCCAAAAACAAGCGCAAGCGCGGAAATGACAATGTCAATGCACGAAACGTCGACGAGATGTACCGGAAGCACATATCAGGAGAGAAGGTTGGAAAGCCTCAAAACAAGCAAAAGAAAGAAAAGGAGGCAAATGGAAAGCCGGCTGGAAAGCCCATTGAAAAGCCCACTGAAAAGCCCGCCGAGTCTCAAACTGCTCCTCAGCCATCTAAGCCCACCGAAGAAAACGAGGATGCAGCAGGCCCTAAGAAAAAGCAGAAGAAGAACAAGAAGAACAAGGGCCAGAGTAAGCAATCAAATGGAGAAACTGGCGGCCCTGCAGACACTGCTGCTCCAGCCTCTGAGGCTACATCTTCGGCTCTCGACTCATTGGCGCCTCCCCCACCGACCTCCGCAACATTGACCCCGCTGCAGCAAGCTATGCGTCAGAAGCTTGTCTCGTCTCGCTTCCGTCATTTGAACGAGACCCTGTACACAACAGACTCGTCCAAGGCCCTTGAGCTCTTCAACACAAACCCGGAGCTCTTTAACGAATATCACGCTGGTTTCTCCCGCCAAGTCAAAGAGTCATGGCCCTCCAATCCTGTTGATGGATATATTCAATTCGTTCGCCGTAGAGGTGCAGTCCCCATGCCAAAGAGAGGAAAGCCCCTCCCCAATCGGGCACAGCCACTTCCTCGCAGACCGAACGGCGCCTGTACAATCGCTGATCTGGGCTGTGGTGATGCGGGACTCGCGCGTGCGCTGACCCCATCAGCCAAGAAGCTGAATTTGAAGCTTAACAGCTACGATCTCCAAGCGCCTGATTCTTTGATCACCAAGGCTGATATCTCCAACCTTCCTGTTGAGGACGGTTCCGTGGATGTTGCGGTGTTCTGTTTGAGTTTGATGGGAACAAATTGGGTCTCCTTCGTTGAGGAGGCATGGCGTGTTCTGCGCGGAGACGGAAAGGGCGAGTGCTGGGTCAGTGAAGTGAAGAGTCGATTTGGAAAGGTCAACCGCAAGAAGGCCCAAATTGGAGCCCAAAAGCCAATGAGCAAGACCGAGCAGAAGAAGCAAAAGAAGAAGAAGACCAAGGATGATGCTGATTCCGATCTGGATGATGCCGATATCTATGCGGAGGATGCTCGTCCTTCTGATGCTAATGACGATACGGATATCTCCGCATTTGTGGAGGTTTTCCGAACTCGTGGTTTCCTTCTTCGCCCCGAGTCTGTTGACAAGTCGAATAAAATGTTTGTCAAGATGGAGTTTGTGAAGCAAGGTGGTGCCCCGACTAAGGGCAAGCATGCTGGGTCCGGTGCTCCTGCGCCAGCTCCTGGAAAGAAGCGTTTCGTCGAGCGCAAGCCGGATGCTAATGGTGGCATGTCTGCGGAGGAAGAAGCACAGGTGCTCAAGCCATGTGTGTACAAGATCCGGTAGTCGGAGCAAAAAGGTTCAAGGAAAGGCGTTCTACGCGATATCATCACGAGGTATTCAGATACCCATTGTTATCATATCACTGTTACGAGCATATATTTTCTTTACACGCATCACATGGCGATTGCCGTCAGATCTAAAAATCCAGTTCAAAAGTTTTACAGCGACAGTACAATCATTCACTTGAATGCCAACGTAAATGCAAGCCAGTAAATTCAATTAGAGGCTAAGTCGGATCGTCATTCAGAGTAGCGGATTCTTTATTGGTTTCCACCTAGCTGTGCCACAGCCCGGCCCATCTCCTCATCATTGTAGATGCGGAATCCCTTGTCTTTGGTAACACTTGCGAGCTGAACATTCTTAGAGTCCAGCTTCTCTTCCATGACCTGCTTCAATGTCTTCAGGACCAAAGTCTCAGCTTCTGGGAGTGTCAAAGATCGGTGGTATTCGTTCTGGAGCTCGGCCTGGGCACCCTCGCTTCCAGAGCCGATGGCCTTGGCGTCATATCGGTAGAAAGTACCCGAGGGCTCAGCGTGGTATCTAGTGGCAGGAATGTTAGTCTGAGTCTCGGTACCATATTGAAATGCAGTCTTTAGCTTGGAAATAGGCGCATACAGCTGGGGTCCATCCTCGTCATAGCCGGCAATTAACAAAGCGACACCGAAAGGTCTGCTCATAACACTCTCCTCGTCATCGCCACTTTCTCCGAATCTCAGGGCCAAGTCGCAAATAGCCTGTGTAGTGCTCTCGACGCGCAACGGCTCGGCGTAGTGGAAGGCGTGGTTTTGGCATTCGACGCGAGCGTGCTCCACGAGGTTCCGGGCGTCGGCCTGCAGACCGGACATGGCGCAGCCAATGTGCTGATCAATCTCGACAATCTTTTCCACAGATGAGGCCTCCAGGAGGGTAGATGTGACACGCTTTTCGACACCGAGAATAACACCTTCAGAGGTTGCAACCTGTATGGCGTGGGTTAGCGGGGCTCCAAAGGAATACGTGTGACCGGGCCCAGATAATCATGAACTGCTATGAAAAAGCATTGGGGAGCTTCCATTCATTCTATAGCGTATATCGGACGAATCGGAGAGGAGGCGTGCAGGGCTGGAGGAAGACGTACACCGATGGCTGTGGATCCTAACTTGATAGCTTCGAGAGAGTATTCGACCTGGAACAGACGACCTTCTGGGGAGAAGGTGCTATTTGCGACATGCTTGTTAGAGGCAAGCTCGGTAATGGGAGATGAGACAGGGGGTTTCAGGAAGCGTACTTGATTCCACGGTCTATGCCAGAGCTGTTAGCGATGATGCGCGGTGTGGGAGCAGAAGAGCTTACCATATTCGGAACGAGCAATGAACATCTTGACGGAGGTAGGGCAGTATCAACCCAGGGGAAGAAGACGGAAACGAAGGGTATCGGAGGAGGGGAAGGAGGTGCGGATTAAATGAGATGGCAGGAGTGGGAGCAGGTCATCGACGGAGCTCGATTGAGGCGGAAGCTCTACGCAAGTCGCCGTGCCTGGTGGCCACCCGGGACTTCAGGCATTCAGGCATCAACAGCTGCCCAAGGCGCTCAGGCTTCGCGGTTTGTTGACCAAAGTGGAACTCGAGGTCCCACGGTTGCTTTGCTTCTGAGCGATGCAATTGGTAAAGGTCTCGATTTTCTGATCTCTTGCTGACGCTGCATGACCGACCTTGTCTACCACTCCTGGTCGGAGCCATTTCCATTAATGATCGCCCGGATTACATGAGTGCTCCACGACCCCGCGTTGTCTCCAGCCGCGTCGAGGCCGGCGTTCGCGGCGCATCGCCGCTCTACGATAACATGGAGGAATTGCGAACAAGCACCTCGAGCCCGAAACATAGGCTGTCCCGAGACCAAAGAAGCTTATCTGAGAAACGCTCAGAACGAACAACAGTTACCACACGAGAAAAAACAATCCGCAGGCCTGTCAAGGAGTCAAGCGCAAGTCGCGGCGACCGAGACAAATCAAGACCCAAGTATAGCGCGCCAGTGGATGACCCAATCGCCGCTCAGAATGTAGAGCCTGAAGGTCGGTCCAATCTGTTGCGCTTTGAATATCATTTAACACAGCTGACAATGCCTCATTGTAGGACCATGGCATCCTCAAGCACGCTTGATGGACCATTCTACCGCTCCTCTCGCCTGTCGCGTCTCTGTCGCGCCCATATCCTCGAATGCTCCCCAATCCCTCGATCCACAGGCACTGCGAGACATGAACCCTGATCAGCAGGAGAAAGCTATTCTTGAAGACTTGTTGTTCGTGTTCATGGGGTTCGAAGGCCAATACATTCAGTTCCAAGAATCCTATAATCCGAACGTGGAGAGAGATCGCATGACCGGGCCCCTCTTTCAAATATTACCGGGGCTTGACCCGACTTTGCGCGACCTAGCCCAATCGATGCTCAAAATGGCCACGCATTACAGTGCTATGGAAGCGTTTGTCGAGATACAGAGTCGATCCGAGTACGGCGCTGTTAGCCATGCCCTCTGCGCATCTATTAGGAAGCTTCTCAAGGATTATCTGATCTTGATTGCCCAGCTTGAAACGCAATTGCTCAATAGTTCGACATTTACTCTGCACCAACTCCACCTCCATACTATGCCCACCAGCCAATGCCTTGCTCAGTTATACACTTTGGGCCAAGAGCTTCTTCGCCGCAACGGGCTGCTGGAAGACCAGGATATGGATGACACTATTGACGATTTTGACGACGTCGATAACATATTGGAGCAATTGAAAGAAGGCGGAGACTTGGTTCCTGGTGCAATGGCAAGCAAAAGGATTTGCAAGGGCGGCAATGTCCTAAGGCTTCTTACAGAGCGCCTAGCCACATTTTCAGGAGACCCAACCACCAAGTCACTAATTCAGACATTACTTCGAGATGCAAGCCGACCCTACATGAACATGTTGAATGAGTGGTTGCACCATGGGGGCATCAAAGATCCACATGCTGAATTTCTGGTAAAAGAGCAGAAATGGATCAAGCGGGAGAAGCTTGAGGAGGATTACACCGATGAGTACTGGGAAAAGCGATACACAATTCGTGATAACGAGGTACCACCCCAGCTGGACAGTGTCCGAGATAAGGTCCTTCTTGCTGGGAAATACCTGAATGTTGTCCGAGAGTGTGGTGGCGTTGACATCAGTAAAGCTGTCAAAGACGTACCGAAAACCCTCGATGACCCTCGGTTCCTGGATAATGTCAATGCTGCCTACACATTTGCCAATGCATCTCTCTTGAATTTGCTCCTCACGAAAAACTCTCTTACGACACGGTTCCGCTCGCTCAAGCATTATTTCTTCCTGGATCGCTCAGACTTCTTTTCTTACTTCCTTGAACTGAGTGCCTCCGAGCTTCGCAAGCCAGCTCGTGTTGTCAACGAAGGTAAACTTCAGTCCCTCCTCGACTTGGTCCTCAGACAACCCGGCAGCATCGCTGCCCAAGATCCATTCAAGGAAGATGTCAAAGTACGAATGAACAAGATCGGTCTCACAAAATGGCTGATGCAGGTCGTCAGTGTCTCTGGTATTGATCAAGATAACCCAGAAGCGGCTTTCGAAAAGCAACAGGCTTCTGCAGCTCAGAATTCCGACGATGATAAGGACATTGTCGGTTTTGATTCATTAGAGCTGGACTATTCAGTGCCATTCCCACTATCTCTTGTTATCAGCCGCAAGACTGTATTGCGTTATCAACTCATCTTCCGACACCTTCTTTCACTTCGTCACCTCGAAACCTTGTTGGTGACCTCTTGGCATGACCAAAACAAGGTCACTGCTTGGCGACATAAGTCTTCAGACCGGCGACTGGAGATTTGGAAGCGACGTGCATTTAACCTGCGATCAAAAATGCTCGTGTTTGTCCAACAATTGCTCTACTTTTGCACAGCTGAGGTAATAGAGCCGAATTGGGTGGGATTGATGGATCGAGTTAACGGAGCCGATGCCGATGGCTCGGAAGTTACGGTGAATGGTACCAAGCAGGTCAACCGAACTGTCGATGAATTAATGCAAGACCATGTTGATTTCTTGGATACCTGTCTCAAAGAGTGCATGCTCACTCAAGCAAAGCTTTTGAAGGTGGGCGTATTGGCATGTATCCCAAAATTGTCTTTACTAATATTCTATCCTACAGATTCATTCCAAGCTCATGGTTTGCTGTACGATGTACGCATCATGGACCACTGCATCCCTTTCTCGCGCCTTGGCTTCCGCCGACTCGGACCTATCTGGGGAGAAGGCAACGGGGCCCGACGCACGGCCTTACGACCCATCGCGAATCGGCAAGCTTGAGGACACTCTGAAAAGATATGAAGAACACTTCAACCGCCATCTGCGGATTTTGATGGACAGGTAAGTAATAGAAAATACCTTCGTTGTTTACTTACTAACGGGTTACAGCCTAAACTATTTCGCGGCCACAGAGAGCGTTGTACTTCTCAAGCTCGCGCATTCGCTAAGCTCTATAAGCAAGGAGGATTGAACAAGTGTTCCATCGAAATGATTGGCGAAAGACCACTCAAAAGCTCCATCTGCGGAGCTAAACTCTACATTCATGATGGACGGATGAGCATGATGCTGTTTCGTTAAGCCCCACGAATGAATGATCGACTATACCTGGGCGACTGCTCTAAGGTGCAATGTCGTATCATCATCTACTATGCCTCGCCTCGCTCGATGCACCATCGTGATATTACAATGCTACACATCCACAGCTGTTCCAAAGCTGCGCTTCCGGCCGCTTGGGGCCGCACCTCTCGGGATTATGTCCCCATCTATCAACAGGGGCAACTAGAAATAATCAAATAAACTATTTTGGAGAATACCATGAACTTTTGAGTAGAAAATCGCCCTCGGTGCGCCCTTAATGAATGCGCAATCTCGGCATGATCGGAACACGGCATATTTGGATCCAGGTGTAACTGTGGATCTCCGAATCGGCGAATCGGCGGGGGCGAACGACCGGGGGAGTCTATTCTACGTCAGCGGGGAGATCCGGATGATAGACAAGTAGTCTTTTAAATACAAGTACTCATTCCTTTCGCCCTTCCCCGGCCCCCCGTTCGTTTCGCAATCAAAGGGCTGAATGACAAACATCCTCCAACCCCCCCGACCGCCTTCAGCCATAGCGAATTCCTCTGATAACAAACATCCCAACCACTCTCCAATCTCTCCAAGATGTCAACAGAGCAGCTTACGAAACACCTCCGCAATTTAAGTTTTCCGCAATCGCGAAATGAGCGATTTGCTCTTGCCCTGGGCGCGACGGCCCTGCTGGGTAGCCCTTTGATCTTCCCGTCCCTGTATCGCGACTACCAGACATTTCGCTCCTATGGTCCCGGGGGCATCCCGAATAACTTCATTGGGTGGCTCTTTGTGCGCGTGCTTTTCCAGCCGTTCTCTAGAGAGATGCTTAGCACGAGTGTCTATGAACAGCGAGTAGCAGCAGCAGAGGGCCATGGCGAACGCGACACGGGATACTTGTCTCTTTCGCCGAACCAAGCTCGCGATGCGGAGGAGCGCCCGGTTGTGGGGCCCCATGTTGTTCCCCAGCGACAGTTGTCGCAAGTACCGGACGAAGCAGCTATGCATGTGAGTTGATCATTTGTGACAAACGGGCACAATATACATCTTCAATGCTTGGAGAGAACTCGTCAAAACAACACTATACCTCGATACTAATTCGTTTCGTCGATATAGAGAATCGTCGTGGCCTTCCGCGCCTTCGAACACCGAAACAGCCATATCGTCAAGTTCCAGCAGTCGTGGCAAGAGGCACACGCAGACGGTCTCTTCCTCGCCGATAACGTCCCCGCTAGCGATCTTGCGAAGCAGCTGAAGGGCGAAATCGCTCACCTTCACTCGGGCAATGACCACTCCGCCCACATGACCCTGCATCCCGCCGACTGTGAGTTTCCATAATCGCACCAATCCCACAATTCGACACTAGGCGCTAACAATATCCCAGGCAAGAAGGTCATTGAGGCTGGCTGGGGACAACGCCATGGCTTTGCTGGCACTTCCGCTCTTAGAATCCTAAGTTTCGGCACGAAGCCTAACATCCCAGCAGAGTTTCTGCTTGTTTACGCTCCTCGGGACGAGGCAGAGCTCGAGACATTCATGCAGATTATGGCGGCCAGTGTGAAATTCATGACTGGACGCGATGACGTGAAGTTGACCATTTGAGGGATTTTTTCATGTCTAGACTTAGCTTTCGTTTTTGCGCATAGAATTTGCTTTCGGATAAATGCCTATCAATACCCATATCCTTGCGGATGAGATTACCTTACTTTACAATTTATCGCACCTCGTGCTGCTATCAGCATACAGTATCTAGCGTAGGCTAGAGATTAAATTTCGGAGTTCGACTTAATATATGGAGTCTAATGGGCCCCGAGTGTCAGTTCAAATGTTATTAGAGCTATCTAGTAGGTCACCTCCAATAATCTACATTTTATCCAGGCAACCTTGTACATGTAAGGTTCCAAGGTTTGTCAATTCTTCCAATGTTAATATAAGGGTATTTAAGAGGGGCATTTCTGGATCACAAACGCTAGCATCAGTTAGTAGTTAAGCACGCATCGCTCTTGTTGGTCTACTCAAAGCTCCTAATATTGGGACCATATCTGCGAAGTTTGATGCTTTCATATGTTCAAGCCATACTTGGTATTCCGGTAGATCGACCAGAGTATAACGGACAGTTACAGAAGGGTCTTCAAACGAAACACTCTGTTCTACCAATATCTCATCTCTCACGACTGCAATCATCTCAAGTGCGATTTCCAGCAGCTCCTTTCGTCGCGCTGTTTTGGCTGCATTGGTCAGGTTCTGTCCTTCTACCGCTGTACGCCCGCTTGACACGGTCAGAACAATCTGTTCAAGTAAACGTAGTATTGCCTGTATGACTAGAATGGGATTAGTTTTGTTCAACAGTTATAAATGCATGTCTACTCACCCTCTATTCTTTCTTGTTGGGTCGAGCCACCTGTTAAAAAGTCGTGTAGCTAAGGCTGAGCTCTCCTCACCCATTGTTGCAGGAAGGACAAATTTTGCGCTGAGATAGTTAATGTAGCCGCAAAGCCGATAAGTCGTACATTCGCTGGGTGATTGTGCAGAGGAAAGGTCGCAGGGACCAGAGGGTTAAGTGAAAGGGTTCCGTCTGCGGCGCTACAAATATGCAGCGGGTCGACCCCATCATGCTGGCTAAACCATGTCGCCGCTGGTACATTTCCCATCTTAATTGCTGTTGCCCATGCATGCCACTTTCCCGTCTCCCATCCCATGCGGGACAGAGCATTGTATGTATATCCGTCTTCAAATGCTGCCAATGGAGTGTTGGCATGTTGCGTTGCGTCAAACCCAGTGTTTAGCATGAATTGGAACAATGGCATCGTATTAGGGTTGCCGTGTCTTATTAGTGCATGCCACATAGTTTCTCCGCGAATGGCATCTCCGAGATTATGTGCCAAGTTAAGATCAATGCCCAGTCCAAGCAGCGCCGTCGCAGTCGGAACATCAACCCAGGGAGCCATTAATAACCTCCGGTCATATCTGAAACAAAATGATACATTGCCTGCAGCATTGGGGAGCACTACGCCTGGGGCAGTTACCCTCCGAATCCAGGTTTTCAGAATGACATCACGGCCTGCCACCACATCAGGTATGAACATGCAATGGGCAGGGTGTGGAGAAAGAGCGTTGATGGGTACCCACGGGTTCATAATAGAAACATCATTGATAGGTCTCCACGAACATCTTTGGCCGAATTTATAGACTAGATAGTGGACTAAATTCCAGTTGTTATTAATTATAGCCGCCAGTAAAAAAGAACTTCGCGGCGAAAAGAAACCCTCTGCACGAATAATACCGATGCCTTCCAAAAAACGGAAGCACAGGAGACAATTTGACGCCGTGTGATTATGCCATGGAGTGGTTTGTGGAAGACCGCCGCCTCCCATGAAGAAAAAGTCCTTATAATGGCCCGCCCATCTGTCTTGGAGAATTTGTATTTGTGCAGCATTCACAGCAGCTCGGACATTGGTCCTGTTCGCAGATCCGAAGGTCCCCAGCCATGCGTGTGCGAGAAGATGTATATGATCGAAGTTAGGACTTTGGACTGCAAGATCGAGCCATCTAGACCAAACTACAAATGGGATGTTATTCACGGCTGCCATGATTCTGGCTTCAAAGGTTTAGAGGGATAGCAATTTCGCACCGATTACCTGCCAGCAGTTTCTAAAATCGAGATAATATACTATATTTCAAGCTAAAGGCACTGCACGTAGGAAATTGGTATGCCTTCTCGGCGAGACGAGGTGACAAATTTCTCCGATTGATTTTCATGTTAGACAGTAAGCTTTTAAAGTGCACCCAAGACTACTTATCATGAACAGGGTAATGGAGAGATTTTAGAGGTGAATCAATGATAGTGATGCTCTCTTAGACCTTGAAACAACATTTGAAGCGCGGCGCGTCATGCCTAGTGCCCTTGCCGTTGTAGTGTCTCGGGTGCTTGCCTTTGGCATATAAAGCGAATGCCTGCATGTAGGAGATATAATGCGATTTTGACATCCCAAATTCCACCTAATCATACTCAGAGACTCATGGGCGTTTGTTTATTCATTGTAGAAGAGGGTTAGAGCCATAGGAACAAAGTGCATGGATCCAAGATGACTTTACTGTTCCCTCGTTGTCTACATCTGTGTTTGCGCCTCAGTCCTTTCGTACCGAAGTTTCACGTCCACATTAAGTACCCGAGAAAGCACCAAGAACCTAAGAGGCAACCCGGTTTAGGGATGTTCACCTCTTTGAGAGTTTTACTTATCTAACCAAAATCTACGTCGTAATCAACCATCGGCAAAGGCTATCAACTATCAACTATGACTTGTCGAGAACATTGGGTTGGAAAGCCTCATTATCGGATGACATCAATCCCTCAGAGTTCTTCAAGTTGGTGGCTGCCGCTTTGATGGACCCCTCCGTTCGCAGATGTACCTTACAGAGGCATGCCGCCATGTAGCCTAATGCAAGACACTTCACTGGCAAAAGTCCCGACCCAGAGCGTCGGGCTCAAAGCACGTATTCGAAGCTAAGCTTTCCCGATAACCTAATGAGGGTCTTGCAATCAAGCGACCCCTACACATCGACTATAGGCGAGGAATCTAGCGCATGCAATGAGATCTTGGCAAGATCTGATTCCTAGACATGTGCAATTCTGATTTGTATACTGGTCCCAAGGCGGGAGGAGCACATGATTTGATGTGAAGATGCGGGAAGGAGGGAAAGGAGACCTGCGCTGCTACCACCAAGTAGCCGTCGCTGTTTACGCATGAATTGTCATATTTTGAAATGAAGGATCTTTTTGTCGGCAGTCATAGCTTCTTTCGCGATAATCACATTGACCAATATCCCCTTTTGACAGCGACCAACGCCAAGCGGTACTTATGGTCTACAACCGGTTTGCCATTGATGATCTTAGAATGAGGCTGACGACCCTTGACGAGATTACGAATCGATGCGTAAAGCTTCGGCAATGTCAACGGCCATCCCAGCACAGCCTTGGAATAAAAGCTACATGGTGGAGTCAAGATACGAACAAAAAGGACACGTACCCTGCGGATGGGGCATTGGGGAAGGTCGGATGGGATGGGGAAGCAAGAAAGAGCACGGCATGGTCACGACAAAAGATCAGCCACGTCAGGTATGAGAGGAAAGTGGAGATCAAAGGCTCCATGTACTGGGGCTGGACCCGAGAAACCGGATCGCACTAAGTCGCATTGGCTTTGTGTTGGAGAAAGGGCCCGGATATGTGGCACGGGTGGATTGGGTTAAAAGGCAAAAGCGAGGTGGGCCATGCTCTGCGGGATGCTCTTTTCCCTATTTGTGAAACGAGCCGGACTGCTGGGGCGCGAATGGGGAGTTCGAGAACAGATCCTCTACTTTCAATGGACCTGTTGTTCTCGGTCTGTTCCCTGCTGCCGGGTCAGGAATTGTCGTGGCGATGGGGGCCTCGTTCTGGGTTCGATCCCTGGAAACCGATTGTTGGGTCTCCTGTGTCTTTTTGACAGTGACGCTTGTTCTACAGGCACTAATGCTTAGCGACGAATATGGACATGTTATCGAGATCGCCGGTAGACCGAGAATGCCGAGAATGCACGATCTTCGCAATCCATAAGCAAAGATAGAAGGGTTGGAAATGCCGAATCATCCTTCATATGATCTCGGCGAAGTAGTTCTCCTTTTGCTGTGGCGACATACGAAAAAGAAGCAATTCAAGAGGCTTCCGAGGAGATGGTTCGCACGCGGTCGTATTTTGGATTTTCCGTAAAGAACGACCACACTAACGGGCCCATCCGCTCTGGTCGAGTGGTTGAGTGGCAGACTTCCCGAGGGCAGAACCATGGCGCTGGGATGAGTGACAACGGCCTACAAAATCCCCCAGACGGGTTTGCGCTGCGTTCCAGCGCCCCGGCTTCTTGGACATTGCTATTCCTGGCGAGTGGTTCTCTTGTAAATGGATTGTTTGGTGCATGTATCCACATATGCGGCTGGACGAATCTGGACACATTGGATCATCATTTCGAATTAGAAAAGGCCCCTATGACGAGTATCATATTACATGCTGGTCTGCCCTAGTGTACCCCTTCTTGCATGGAAGACCTCGAGCCTCTTCGATCTCTCAATAATAGACGATGCCAGTCGTGACAGGCTGGATCGAAGTGCGGATCAGTGCGCTCGATTTGGTTCATCTCAAGGCATTTAAGACTCCCGCGCTTGGCGTGGCTGCCATGGTCGCTTCTGGTGGAACCCCTCCGCGATCCTTGAATGCGTGGCAGCCCTCCTTGTCGGGGAATGTCTCCGTCCATCCCCCTAATGCAAATTAACACACATGTTGTACTGTATGTGGGCAGTAGAGTAGCATTGACCTCCAGTCGAGATTGCAATTTCTGCGAAATGAAGTAAGAATCTCGAGTCTAACGCAGGAGACGCAGTGGGCACCTGTCGTAGGATGCATCCACATGTCTCCACGGCCTGAAAACTTCGTCAGGGTGTTTTCCATGCCATGCAAAGCGCAAAGATAGGCGGAAGCAAACGAGAAATTGGAAAATAGACTTGGATCTACAAACTTGTCGGAAAGCTTTGCCTCGCCTTCTTCAGCTGGACCCGAGAACGAAAACATCCCTGTAGTAGATCTGGAAATCCTCGGGAGCGCCGAGCGCCGGCCCATACTCTATTATCTCTAGCTAGGGCTAAGGAGACAAGCGGTGAGTATGTTATGGAGTAAAGGCCACAGAGAGGGTCAACTCATCAGTCTTGGTAAATCAAAATATGATCCCGACGGTGTGGTCTCCGACGAGGGTCCTGCTGATCTTGACCCGGTTTGACCCCACTCAGTTTAGGAGACGGCGGATGGGCTGTTGGATATCGTAATACTCAAGCCACCTGGCAGGGCGAAACTTCACGCGCATTGGATATTGGTTTATCTGCCTTGTTGTGTGCGAAGGTACATGTCGTGCGGGAACCTTGCCACCGAGGCCCCAGTTGGCTGGTAATCTTCACCGTCTTATTTTCCCTCTTTTCCAAGTATGTGTTTCCCTTTTCTCTTATTTCTCCAGATGGCAGCGGGTCTGAGAGCGAGGCTGCAAGCCGCATCGCTGGAGTCTGTAAGGAGCAATGCAGGGCCATTGTGCTCCGTAAAGTTTTGGGAAGTCACCATATGGCATCGGGGCTGGTCTGAATCAAAATGTTCATTTAAGAAAAACGTTTTTCGGAACTTTCCCGGAGATTAAGATTAATCTCAATCCCACCGCACGTAGGTGTTCTCAGCTCAACACGATACATGTTCGCCCTAGGCCCCAAACTGCTTCGGAAGGAACTCGCCTGGAAACTTCTTTCTTCATTAGTGCTTCTTGGTCATCATTCGTCGTGGATTCCATTACATCATGCCGGGCATGGCAGGAATGTTCAGCCGCTTGACAGGATTTTTGGACATTGGTAGCCCTCATATAATTTGGCATGGACGGCCTTGCCTTGTATCTTGTTGAAAGCTTCTCTCTGCTGATCGTCATTAGAAGTCGATAGCTCAAAGGAAGAAAAACAGACTATTAAATGACAGGCTTGCGCGATGCGCAGCCGAACCGACCAGACTAGAACTGGTTTGATCCACTCTGTCGGGCGCTTTGGACTCTCGAGGCAAAGAAGCCAATTTGAATTATTAGGTGGGCACTGCCGCATAGGAGCCACAAAGTTTGCTAGTTGAATCTTTAAGCAAAAGAACGGTGGTACCTGATCCCTGGGACTCCTGACAGCATCAGTCTTATTCGTGACTATCTCCCGGGCCCTAGACCGATTCGCGTTTCTTACTTCTTTTTCAGGCTTTCGATCGCAGGACCCGGGTTATTGGAAAAGTGTTCGTCTCAGGAATATCTTAGTGATCAGATACTCCTTAAGGCCAATAGTGAGCGTATGATTTGTCTTGTCCTCTCAACAACGAGTGGATTTGTGGGGTAAACAGAGAGGGTGAATGGGACGCGCTCAAAGTATTAGGTCGCAACTTGAAGCCCCATTTTCATAAAATACGCCCTCTCTCGGAGGCTAAGAAGAAGCGTTCCCATTGATTCGCCTTGTCTCACTTCATTCAGACGCTCTGAATAGGCGCTTATTCTGAGCGCGTGCACCAAGCAGGCCCTCGTGCATTACTTGCGTGCGTCGCAGGAGCAAGCCCTTTCATACAGATTCTGACAGGCGCCCTGAGGCGTGAAATCCTCCAGTCCGATTCAGCCGTTGCCGCCAATATCGTTCGCCCGTACCCGATCCATCCATAAAATTTGGAGTAGTGGAATTCTGCCTTCCCCTCCGGTACTATACCCTCAATGCACCCCTTAACCCGAAGACACCAACCCCGCCTCCAACGAAATCTCGTCACAGCGCTTTCCATATACCAACCCTGACCTGAAACGAAGCACGCCAATCATCAGGTTTAGATGAGAGTGTTTGGTAACACTGAAACATCCTTAAAATGACGTACAGGCTGATCTTTCATTTGTTTGACATCGTTTCTGGAGACCAAGAGTGCTAACGACTGATCTCCCTCGACAAAGGAGCCCCGACTCGCAGACAATAGATTTGGATAGTGAATTTCTTGATACTATTCTTGTCCAAGGGCGTGAGTATCAAAAGTTTTCGATCGATAATCGCATTTACTTCGGGCCAGTCGACGATGTAGGCCGGATGAGAACCGACAGAATCCAACTATGCAACTGACAAGTAGTCCAGGAAGAAGCACAGCGCCTTGATGCCCAGCAGCAGATCTTCCAAGCCCTTTTCGATGACCGATTATTCTTCCCACCAGTCAGTCGACTCCGGAAAGTGTTGGATTGCGGGCACGGAGCCGCCTCGTGGGCTATGGAAGTGGCTGAGCAAAATCCCGATTGCGAGGTAAACATCCGCATTGAATATTCCCTATGAGTGCATGGCACTCACTACGGACAGGTCATCGGCGTGGATATTGCTCCACACATGAGCCCGGATGGCGTGCCGGAGAATTTGTGGCTTCAGGTAAGTGGCACGGCCTTTGATCCCTCTGAATGTGATGATGTGACGAGTCCGGCTATCCTCAGGTTTGGCCCACAAAGTCTTTCTCTGCTTGTTTCAAGCCATCATGCAAGCAAGGATCACTCCGAGAATGCACATTTTGAAAATCTTTGATGCCAAATGTACCAAAGGCAGACAGTCACTGACAGCCCCGGTGTAGGTCGATGACTTGAATCGAGCTTTCACCTTCCCTTCGAATCATTTTGACTTCGTTCACTCTCGACTGCTTGCGACCGGAATCCATCGCTCCCGATGGCCATCATACATCCGCGACATCGTCAGGTGCGAATGAAAACCCACGTAGCGACGAGGCTACCGCAGGCCCACGTGTTGCTCTCCGATTAACAACCTCTGTGCTGATTCATGGATCTTCCTCTCTTAAGGGTTTTGAATCCTGGGGGATGGGTACAGATGGTCGAAATATACTTCAACGTACAGTCCGATAACGGTTCGATCACCGATGACCACGCCCTGCGAAGATGGAGCGCGCATTACATGCGAGCACTTGAGGATGAGAAAGACCTTCGGATCGGCTCCAGGTTGCGCAGCATATGTGTCGAGGCAGGGTTAGAAGAGGTCGACACAAAGATGATACCTCTTCCTCTTTCAGGATGGTCCACAGGTAGGATACTCCCGCTCGGTGTCTGACCTGCTGTCACCAATGACTGATGTAACGCAGACCCCAAGATGCGAGTAATCGGACAATCTAACAGTCGAAATATTACCCAGCTTCTTCGATCTCTGGCCCTCTATCCTCTCACCCAAAGGTTGCACTTGTCGAAAGACAATTTTGATTCACTGGTACATCAAGCGCAGCGCGAGGCCACTGATGTGACCCTGAAGGCATATTTCCCATTGTATGACCCCCAATCCTTCAAGAAATATTCGCTTCGATGTTCTGACACCTCGCTTCGCATGGGGAATACTCTGAAGAGGTTTGATCTGCCTGTCAGCCTTCAGGGTATCCCAAGCGCGAAGGCATAACAGATACATTTGCATCGCTCGGAAACCAGCATAAAGTCTCGTTGTATTATAAAAAGTTGGGGGTATTCCGTTCAGGAACATCAATTGATGGAGTATTTGCGCGTCTTTGGTTTTCAGTTGTTTCAGCCTTGGCTTTAGTCTCGGACAGCATCACGACACATCGGTACCAGTCCGAATATAGAACTGCAGAATGCCTTTGTTCTTCTATCTTTGTTTGCAAATAATATTTTGAGTGTTAGTCATATACGGTTAGTCTGACAATTTTCTTGCGAGCAATCTTTTGTTTCTGGGTCGTCCACATAGAACGGGGTGTCCCGCGCCGAAGGGCGGTGGAAAGGGGTCACCATGGAGGATATAGGGTGGTCGCAACAAGAGCATGGTTACAAAGGCTGATGAGTGTCAGTTGTAATTATACCAGAGTCATTGCCGCAATGTCAATGATCTCGATTTGATGAACAAAATCCCCGCCCGGGATCAAGTATGTCAGATCGTCATCCAAGATGGGGCTCTGTGTGGATCGGACCTCAGCCAGATCCTCCGCTATCATCATCATCGATTACGCATCAAACGGCAGTATACACAGATGATCACTAGTATTGTTGTTCCCGAGTGCTGGCGCCAGAGGCCTGGAGATTGTTGAGACTGATGATCGAGTGGATCACGATGCGATGTTTACCGTGGAAGCCAAGAATCTGGGGGAGACTGAGAGAAGCTTCAGGCGGTCAAACCGCCTTCGAAGGCACAAATGATGAGGCGCCCATGAACCCACCGGACCCATCCTGGGCCATGCAGAAGGGCTCGAAGGTACGTTTCCATCATGGGGATGGATTGGATTGATGGTGCAGAGAAAAGAGGGGATAGACGGGGATCCAAGTCGCCGGGAAGGAACCAGGGCAAGTGTTGAGCCCTGACTGTGCACGACTGCATCAAACGTACCGGCTCTTCATCTTGGCTCGCTCTTGCCCACAACATCTCTCCAGCTACAAGCTATGTCCAGCCATATCTATGTCTACTATGAGACAAGGCCTCTCGACTCAAGTCTGGACAAATCCAAGGGCATTTGCGAATCCAAGGGCCTCCCACATGTCGGCTACTCTCGAACGAAGGGACAGACGATACGCACATTACTACGGTAAAGCCGAGCCCACAGCCCGGCGCCGATCACCTCTCTAACATGGCAAGGCTCGGTGGACAACATGCATGGTACAAGCAAGATATCTCCAGCAAAAGGCTTCCGGCACAGCACATCCGTAGCACGAGGCAAAGGACTTAAGCATGCCCCCCCCCTGACTTGGCCGTTGGTGTCCTCCTTTAGGAAACGCCATACCGCGGTCCACTCTGCCGGGCCCGTTTCGCCTATGAACTGCCTCCCTTCGGCCCCGACAATCTGCTTGACAGCGTGTTGGGAAACTCTCCTGCACTCCTCTGTTTGAGGATTGACTAGACAGAGGTGTTGCATCAAAGTACTCTCTGTGGCACTTCGTAGGCTATCTGCAAATGGTCGCCTGGCTTCTGATCCCTTGCACATCTCTCCTATTTGGGCGACAAGTCGAGACCTTCGCAGAGTGGAGCACTCCGCAGACCCCAAAGTAGCAAGTAAATGCCCTTTTCGCGGATACACGCAGTATCTCACGCAGCATGCCGACGAGCTTGACAATATCAAGACATATTCTTCAATTCGTCCTTTAATTTCCGTAGGTGACTCGAGAGCACTCGTGTAACCCTTTCACAATATCGAAGCGGATCAGGTGATTTGATATTGGGTCGGCATGTCGTGTCTTTGACTTGCGAACTACCCAAAATAGCCAGCGGTCGCACATAAAAAATAGGCAAATACATATTTTGGCGTTTGAATGAAACCCTGTATCGAATACTCCGGGCTAAAGGTCGGTAATCCAAAGACCCGGCCAAGCGACGCCTAGCTCTGAACGGGCTTGTCGACACCTCGATGGACAATTTCGGTCGTCAGTACACTGTATCGGTCCATCATTGGTATTTAACATGAAAATCAAACGATGCCTTCTTGGAAACCTTCAATAGAGAAATAATAGAGAAATATTAGAGAAATGATAGAGAAATGATAGTCACTGCGGAACGGTTGTGATCTATATACCGACACCCGGAAATTCGGGCAGAAACATTTCCCGATATGGAAAGGCGGGGAGAAAAAAAAATGTTGGCGCGGAATTCAAGCTCCAGCCCGAGCATCTTTTCATCAACTACACAACTTCATCATGCCTTCCACTTACAAGAAGGAGAAGCCGTGGGATACGGATGACATCGACAAATGGAAGGTAAATAACTCTTTTCGCACGATTTACCTTTTCTCAGCTAACCACGCAACCGATAAATCAGATCGAAAATTTCAAGCCCGAAGACAATGTCGCCGGAAATTTCGCCGAAGAGTCATCCTTCATGACCCTGTTCCCCAAGTACCGTGAAGTCTACCTGAAGGAAGCATGGCCGACAATCACCAGAGCCCTCGAGAAACTGGGCATCGCATGCACCCTGGATTTGGTCGAGGGTAGCATGACCGTGAAAACCACTCGCAAAACCTTCGACCCAGCCGCCATCCTGAAAGCCCGCGACCTCATCAAGCTCCTCGCCCGCAGTGTCCCCGTGAGCCAAGCGATCAAAATCCTCCAGGATGACATCGCCTGCGACGTCATCAAGATCCGTAACCAGGTCGCCAACAAAGAGCGCTTCGTCAAGCGCCGCCAACGTATCCTGGGTCCCAACGGCTCAACCCTTAAGGCCCTCGAGCTCCTCACAAGCACATACCTTCTCGTCCAGGGTAACACGGTCGCAGCCATGGGCCCATTCAAGGGCCTGAAGGAAGTGCGCCGAATCATCGACGACTGCATGGCAAACATCCACCCTATCTACCACATCAAGGAGCTTATGATCAAGCGCGAGCTTGCGAAGGACCCCACGCTCGCGAACGAGTCATGGGACCGGTTCTTGCCGAACTTCAAGAAGCGCACTCTCTCTAAGCGCCGTGTTCCTCATGCCGTCACCGATAAGACTAAGAAGGTCTACACGCCCTTCCCACCTGCGCCGGAGAAGAGCAAGGTCGACCTCCAGATCGAGTCGGGCGAGTACTTCCTTTCCAAGGAGGCGAAGGATCGCGCGAAGAAGGAGGAGGTCATGGAGCGCCAGCGCGAGAAGCGGGATGAGAAGATGCGTGAGCGCGAGAAGGATTTCATTGCGCCTGAGGAGTCGACCGCTATAGACGAAGAGAAGAAGCGGAAGAAGGAGAAGAAGGAAAAGAAGGAGAAGCGGAAGCGCGAGGCTGATGCCGATGGCGACGTGGACGCTGCTGAGCGTAAGGAGAAGAAGAAAAAGAAGAAGAGCAAGTCCAAGGACGCCAGCTCCGACGAGGAATAAAATAACTCGGTTTAGTCTGTTCGGACGTTGGCGCTTAGGGCAGCATGGGTCTGGAGTTTATTATTTTATCTTTATTCTATCTTACGAGAACTGTTTACTGTAAAATGACTACCAATACCATCTTTTACTTTGGATTGACATTACATTGAAGTACAATTCCATTAGGGTTGTGCTAAGATAAGGGCTTGTACATACAAATGTCTGAGCCAATCATAACAAAAAGAACCCTCGCCTGAGCGGAGAATTGAGCACGCAAAAGCGTCGGATAATCAAGTCAGAAACCCATAAAGAGAATCAAATCAGAAAACCATAAAGAAAAAAAAGCACATTAGGGAAGAATCGAGCACGCAAAAGCGGCGGAGAATCAATCCATAGAGAACAGAAACACAGAAGAGCATTTCCGAGATGCAACGCTGAACAAGACCGAAATCTGGAACCGATTTGTCTGGCCTTTGGAAAGAAGCAGCCAAGATGAGAGAAAATGATCTCAGCGAATGCCCCAGAAGGGTGGACATCAGCTAGACGGGAACAGGATCCCGGTGCACATCTTCCATAGCAATCGTTTCTTCCTTGTCGGTCATGCCCATGGAATGAGCGAATGTCTCGTTCGGCTTCCACTTTGCACTAGTCATGGGAGTCGTCTCTTCGAGCATCTTGTCCACCTGCTCCAATGTCAAGTTCTTCGTCTCGGGGATGAAGAAGAAGGCAAAAAGGAAGCCAAGAAGAAGTGCGCCACCCCAAACAAAGAACACTCTAGCCCGAAGGTTACCCTTGTCCGTGTCCACGATGTAAGGTGTGATGACTGCAATGACACAGTTCCAGAGCCAGTTCGAGGATGTTGCAAGGCCAACTCCTTTGGCGCGGATCGGGAGAGGATAAATCTCTCCAATGACAACCCATGCGCAAGGGCCCCAGGTAATGGCGAAAGCGGAAATGTAGAAGCAGGTAAAAACAATGAGGCAAAGGTTCCTATGGTTGTTAGCAACTGTGGATCGAATGCCATTCGAAGGAAATCAAACTTACGCAGAGTGGCTTCCCTCTTTAGCAGTGCCTACGATGGCCACAATGAATTCGCAGACACACATGATTGCTGCGCCCCAGAGAAGCAACTGTCGGCGGCCGACCCTTTCAACTGTCACGAAGGATACGGGGGTGCTGCATACGTTGACGACGTTCATGATGGTTGAGATCAAGAAAGGGTTCTTGATTCCAACTTGCTGGAAGAAAGTCGTGCCATAGTAAACTTGAAAGGCATTCGTTAGTAGAGTCTCCAGGTGGAAGGCCAAGCAGCTCACTTACAGATGAAATTGATTCCTGTCCACTGCTGGAACATTTGCAGAAAAACACCGATGAGCACCCGGCGCATATTCCCACGAGAGCTCATCCCACCCGTGAAACAGTCAGCCCAGGAACTATTAGAGAGGCTCTGCTCATATTCAAAGTTCGCCTTAATCTCTGCAAGCTCGGCCTGAACACCTGGATCGGTGGAAGGGCGTCCACGGACGCGTTCCAGTGAGCGGGCTGCGTCTTCAATACGGCCGCATCGAACGTAGTATCGGGGACTTTCTGGCAGGAAGAAGAGACCAGTAGCCAGGATAAAGGCCCAAATGAACTGGAGACCAATGGGGATTCGGGCTGATGATTTGTCCTTGCGGTCTTTGCAAGCCTGGTCAATGCCGGATGATAGGAGGAGGCCGACTGTAATAGCCCACTGGTACACAGAGACCAAAATTCCGCGAACTCGGAATGGAGCGATCTCAGATACATAGAGGATAACGGTTGAGGAGACTCCTCCCGTACCAAGGCCTGCGATGAAGCGGCCAGCAACTAGGCCACCGAGGTTGACAGGGCCGACCTGCACCGCAACACCGATAGCAAAGACCAAGCAGGCGAGCATGATTGTAATACGGCGACCAATACGCTCGGCAATGCCACCGCCAAAAATGGCCCCGAAGAAAGTTCCAGCAGACATGATAGAAGTGATGAGTGACTTGTGGGAGCTGGGGATAATGAAACCAGAGGGATCGATGGACTTGGGAACCGCGTGTCCGAGGTGCTCTTTGGCGTAGGCCATGCCCAGAACACCTGAGATGTATCCAGTGTCGTAGCCATAAAGGATTCCTGAGCTAGTTAGTGATTGGGATAAAAGAAATCATCGAGTAATTCTCACCTCCGAAACTTGCAAAGGCACAGATGAAGTAGGCGCGCCAGGTGACCGAAGCCTCGACGAGGCTGAGGTCGGCAGTGCCAACCAGGTGCTGAGAATTTGCCATGCTCGAAGGCAGCGTCAGTTAGTTCGAATGATGAAGCAGAGAATCCACGTGGGGGAGATCAGTGGAGGGGAGAAGTAGGAAGAGGAAGAGGAAGTGAGGTGAGGTGAGAGATAATTGTACTTTATAGTCTCCCCCAAAACAAACCCCCCAAACAGGCAGCCGCAGCTGCAGGTACCGCACGCGACCTGGAATTATTTGGTGAATGTCATTAAACAATTCGGAGGTATATCAGCTTCTGATGGCCAATGGCTCTACTGCAGTGGCTCCAGATTATACGACTATGGTGGCTGCATGTTACGGGACTGCAGTGGCTACGCTTTGGAGCACATGTTCCCATAATGAGCTAAATAAGGTCTAGAAAGGTCCGAATAGTGATCGAGGGGTCTGCATGGGTTCAAATGGTTCTGTCGTACAGCAGCTGCTCTGCGAGGTATACTGCAAAGCGCCACTTCAACCGATTCTTCTGCGGACATTGTACGAGAGCCCCAAGCCTGAACCGGAGAAGTGTTTATGAAGAACTAAATCACGAGAAGAAATACACCGGATGGTATGATAAGCTCCGGAGTCTACAGAGTCCCGCGCAGAAAAGCAAACGAGGGAGTCCTAGAAATGAGTGAATTTCCCCAGAATGCCCCGGGCTGATCATCCCGGGGCGCGTATCACAAACTCCCTCGTATCGGTGATTACTTCTCTATGCTTTCCGGGTATTACAGTTTGGCCTCTGGCACCCCATGATGTCGATTCATGATAGTGAATGCCACAGGGTAGGGATCTGGCCCAGCCGACGCGTGGTACCGAGAGAAAACGGTTGAAGACTGGAGTTGCACAATGCTTGAATATTCATTTTTGGTTTCTTCAGCGAGATCCGGGTATCGACGCGTGCAAAGACAATACCCGAAAAAGCTCCCCAGGGCCACCGATGTAACATATGGCGATCGTTGGCCAGGATCATGGGACTGGGGTTTATACCTTGAGCTTATCAGTGTGAATGCAGAGATTTAGAAAAGCAGTTATTTAATGATCCATTGAAATGTAGTCTATAATCCCGCACGATTCACTATCCAGATATGAAGGAGCCGCCATCTACAAACTCAAGGACCTCCCGGTCGAATCCCGCATCGACCCCTTCGGATTGGACTTTTTGGGGCGTTCAACATTCGGATAAACGCTTTCGAGGTCAAACCGGAAATGCAGAACGTATTCCTCCAAATCAAATCCCTTGCCACCTGCTTCGGATCTCTTGCCTCTTGCTTGAGAGTTCTTGTTCGGGGTGAAATAGACGTGGATTCGGGAGATCCGACGGGTGCCACGCTCAAACCCACCAATTACAAGGTGTCCAACAACCTGCCCAATGCGCGATCCAAGAATTTCATAATATCTCGTGTCTTTGTTATCAAGGACTCGTATGTCGTTAAGCCCCGTGGAATCCTTCAAAAGGCGGTGGGTGACATATGCGAGAGTCGGTTCGTTGGAAACATCGTTGACAAAAATATGCCCCAGACTGCTCATTACGCGATTTTCCTCGGTGAAAACAGCGGAAGCAATTTCTGATATGTTTGGAAATGTTGAAACGCCTCGATGCATCTTTTGGATGGTGAGGATATTCGGAGATACCAGGCCCTCGAAAACGTCGAATTGTTTGGGTGAGTCTATTCCAAAAGTCTCATATGTCTTGTCGGTAAAAGAGATTGTCCAGCGCACCATCGGATCGGGATGCTGTTTCCATTCCACCTCTTCTAGTTGGCCCCTTCCATTGCGCTGATAGTGCTCTTCTAGGAGAACATCGCCATCGTCTTTGTAGTCTTTGGGAGGTTTTGTGACCTCTCTTTCAATGGCAATATGCGGCGCAACGACTCTAATGTCCGGGACAGTTAACGAGGCTGGGGGAGTCAGACAGCCAGGCACAGTGGAATCAGTTACCCATGCGGCCATCTGAGCGCCTTTCAGATGTTGATGAGCAAGCGATATACCAACATCTCTGTCACTAGGTAGTTCCATCACAGGAAGGCCGTCATAATTTGCAATGGCCCTAGGGACTAGTCTTTCTTTCCTGATTGGAGGGCCATTATAAAGTCCATTATACCAAGCTGGAGAGAGTATAGGACTCGGACGACCGGGTGGTCCGGGTGGTCCGGGTGGTCCAGGTAGTCCTCGAGGGCCTTGCTTACCCTTGGGACCCTGTGGACCTTTAGGACCTTTGTTACCAACTGGGCCCTTCTCACCAGCCGGTCCCTCGTCGCCTGTCTCACCATCTTCACCAACTAGTCCTTGCGCACCGGTTTTGCCCCGTTGGCCTTTTACGCCTCGCTCACCTTTGGGACCCTTCGGACCTTGTGCACCCTGCTCGCCCTTGGCGCCTTGAACCCCTTGTTCGCCAGCTGCAGCCTCAGTGGCATCTCCATATTGGGAACCGCCGGGCCCTTGTTGCCCTGCTGCACCTTGAGCACCAGCTTCTCCCTCTTCTCCCGTAGGCCCGGGAGGCCCAGGAGGTCCTTGGAACTTTTTGCGGAGTTTTGTACCGAATGACTCTTTAGGTTTGGATTCCTCTGACCTGGTTCTCTTAAGACGATTTGTTAGAGACTTGCGACTGTCTTTGCCCATGATGACGAGGTACTTTATTAAAGGAGGTAACATTTAATGCTTGCGGTAGATTTTTGTCGTTCGCTTGGCTTGGGTGTCTTGTGCTGAATATTCAATACGATTCTAATACCCGGAGTCATGGATGCCACAAGCTCGATGGCAGATCTCATGCTTATATGTCCTATTGGGATACATGAGAAATATATGAATGAAAGAAGAATAAAAATAACAGGCCCTATGGGTGTTCCCGTTTGGAGAGTAACATGGAAATCACGAGACTAATTTAAGAATCCGGGTGGTACGCGTGTATAAAGATGAAAGAGAGCTACAAGACTGAAAGAACGAGTCAAGGCTACCGACATCGGGAGGTTGCACTGCCTATGAACCGGGGAAATATTTTATCTCCGCTACTGGATCTTTTTTAAGAAAAGGAAATGCCTTAACTGGCCAATTTGAACTGTATTCAAACATGAAAGTGCATAAGATTCGTGTATATGTCCCCTGGTGCAAAATGTTCCTCTACTCAAACATCGCCTGATGATGAAGAGCTGCTGTCATGCAATCGGCGGAGCTTGTCTTCCAAGAATTTGTCCTGCTCCACTTGACTCTTTTTCAAGTCCACTCCAAAGAACAAAATGGCAAAGCTGACCACGCTCAATGCAAAGAGAAAATAGAACGGAGACGATTGGTTGTGAGTGGGGCTTGCGTCGATGATGGCGCTAGAAACAATCGGGCCGATGAATGACGAGGTTTTTCCGATAATGCTGAAAAGACTGAAGAACAGGAACTCGTGGCCACGTGGGGTGACTTCTGAAATCATAATCTGGGAATAACTGTACCATGGGCAGATTAAGAGGCCGTAGAATGCCTGGTAAGCCCAGAACTCCCAGGCATTGTGAAAGCCGAACTTTTCGGTCCAGTTTCCAATCATGCCCCAGCCGTCGAGCAGAATGATACAAAACGCGATGGTGTTGAACATGGCCTTGGTTCCTAGCTTGAAGCGTTGCTGGATCCACCAGAATGCGTAAATTCCAACAGCCTAGACATCGAACGATTAAATTATGATCGCGATAATACCGTTGCAGCTCTTTGACTTACCTGGGCGCCAATTCCAACTATGAGAATGTATGTGAGCTGCAGGGTGTTATATGCAACAATGCTGTTTTGTAGAGTCGACACCACGGTGACGGTGGTATTTAACGAGTCACCAAGGAGGAAGTACCCTGCTTGTTCTTAGCAATGAAACGGCGAACATGAAAATGATCAGCTTACCGATCAGATAAAGCAAGCTTTGCTTGAGATGCCATATCTGTCTCATGGCATGCCAAATCTGCCACATTCCAGCCACCAAGATTGACCGATTTCCAGTATCTTGGCCCGGGCGGCGCTTTTCCAGGAAGAACCAAGGCATTGCGACGAGAAGCCATACACCAGAGACGAAAGCGATCAAGACACTCAGTCCCCAATTGTTATTTTCCTCGCTAGCATTGACGTTCAGCCCGAACATGATTCCCACAATGATCGCCAAGATGAAGACCTCCGCGACAGACTGAACGTAGAAAGCGATGTTTGCCAAACGGCTTCGCATCATGGTGTCCGCGTAGTCATATTCATCACGAGTGATCGCTCCCGAAACATAAGCGTCTGCATTCTCTTTCATCTCAACTGTGTTCCGCGCAAGCCCTGGGAATGCAGCCGTCCAGAATGTCAATGTAGTTTGGTAGGCGATCAGACCGACCATGTAGAGCCCGACGCCGACGCGCCATTTGTCGGCCGTATGAACTCCCAGCCAGCCAAAACCGATACCCCAGGCCACGAAAGAGAGGAAAATCAGAATATTGGGTCGCCAGAAACCGAAATCGGCAAAACTGCCAATGAGTAGGAAGACGGCGACTTGGATTGCGAAGGAGATGCCGTTGGACAAGAGGACGATGCTCTCTATCGTGCGCGCTGCGCCCAAGAAAACCAGCAGGCCACTCGGTGGGGCAGCTTGGTATAGCAAATTTTGGAATGCCGTGGGAGCGAAATCTATTGAAAAATCGAGTTAGAGATCAATTTTTCTACCTCGGATCCAATGATTTGGGGCCTTTAGCTCCAGAGCGCACTCACTGAACAGAGACAGTCCATTGTTCCCGATGTAATAGCTAGAGGTCAAACTGATTTAGTTTCCTTCCCTAGGGTATAGCCTCGTTGCTCTCCAACAGAAACGCACGCATAATAAGCCCAGATCTCCATCCGGGTCGTGCGGTACTTCTCATCGAACTGGTCCGGCGCAATATTCTCCGACTTGTTCTGGTCCTCCTGACCCTGAGACGTCGGGCCCACCTCCACAGCCGACAGATCGCTGTCCTTATTCATGGCTCCGTCTGGTCATGCAAATCCACGTCGAAAAGTGGAAAAGTCGAGTCGCAAAGACAAGAGGGAGGAGAAAACCTGGGAAAGGAAGATCTCGGTCGGACCACTCGCACCAGGAAATCCACTACGATTTAAACCAGTCTCTCAAGCCGCGCCCCCGCGTGCCAAAAACTATCCTGGAGAACGAAAGCCAGTCGCAATGGAATGATGCCGCCGATCGCGCACTCGCAGGTTGGAATGGCTCCACCGGGTCACCGTGGATAGGCCCAGCAATTGCTTAGCGACTCGGTGGCCTCGGGGTTGCTCCTATCACAGAGAGCTCTGCGCCCAGCAATCAAGAAGATCAATGCGATTTCGGTGATTGGCTCGATAAGCCACTCGTCCCCCCTTTTCATCGACTTGTTGACTGGTTGGAAACAGTCAGGGGCGGAGATGGTCACCCTCGCTCGTCCATTGGCGGGTTTGGCGGGGACTCGGCTTGCGCGCCTGGGCATATTTCGGCTCTTTTCTCCTGGCCGTTGGTCGAAATTGCTGGGAGACTTTCAAAGTGGCCCATTCCTTGATACGAACATGGGATAAGTTGCACAGACAAGGTGGACATGTATTCTGTAGATGTTGTACGAAATATAGGACAGGGGTGCTTATCAGCGATACGAAAGGAAGATCTGTAGGATCTGTGTCAGGGGCGAAACTCGATCAACGGGGCGCCAGACAGCTTCAGTGTCCAGTGCAGCCACTTCGTAGCGTCAGTTATTTCGAGAAATGATCAAGTTGAGCTTGGTTGAATATTAACAATGTAGCTGCATTCAATTTCTATGAAAAGCTATCCATCTCATCGCCATCCTTCAAGTAAGAAAGTAGTAGCTTCGCGTAAGATGCAGCGGTCGCAGCTGCATATTCTTGAAATCGGTCATTTTTGTGGCTATCCGAATAGTCACATATTCCTCTGATGACTAGACAAGGCAATGTGTTCATGACATCAGCAGCTTCCATCTCGAAACAAAGGACGTTTCTTTCCCTACTCCATTTATCACGCAATTTTGCATCTTTCATGACCCTGTTCCCTGATGCAATAAGACCATAGTGTATTCGCGGGTGGCAAGAAGACCGGGTTTCACGCAAATCGGCGAAAGTAGCACTGCAAGGGCCACACGTGGTGTGTTGAGGATCATGCACATGAAGACTGGGGAAGAGCCGATCATTCTCTGCCCCTGGATATCGATATTCTTTCCTACATGCCCCAATTGTTTCAAGATAGTCATGTAGCGGGGCTTCAGGCAGATTGGGATCGGATTTCAAATTGCTCAACGCAGTCCTGACGAGCTGTGGAGCGGAGTCTAAAACTCCAATCTGCTCGAAAACATCACTCTCAAGGGCTTTGCCCAAATCGTATGGATGACACCAGAAGTTGTGCCAATTGGCCTGCTCACCACAACATCACCGAGACGTATATTATTTTTAGACGATGGTACGCCTCCGCCGATGCCAACTAAGAGACATATTTTCACAGAACGAAAGCTTCTTCTCAAATTTGCTGAGACTTCCGCGGCTGAATTGGTGCCATACTCACCATCAGGCAGGCAGGCAGCGACGACTCTGTGTCGGCCTATCCTGCCAAGTGAATAATGATTCCAGTCCGCCGTGTCCGTAGTAGATGGATGAAGCTCGGGATGTGTTTGATCGAACAGTGCGCGAACGGCCAGCAGCTCCAAAGGAAGCGCGCACACAATAGCAACATTATAATGCTCAGACGTAAGTGATTCCAATTGCCATGTTGTGTATGATCTTGTTCGGGAATTCGGTCGTGTAAATTGATTATCGGTCAATGAGGTTGCAGGGCTAGGCTCCACAGATACGGGGTCGGTACTTGTTTGTTCGGTGCTATCAGACTTGACTAAGCTCGAGATCGTGCTGCTGTTGTCGTGCTCGTCCATGCGGCTCGAGAAAGAGTTCTGTTCATCATTGACTTCGATCTGCTCCTTTTTAGGATCTCCGGTATCTCCCCATTGCCACTGAAATTGTGGATTGTAACCAAAGATCACCACTCCATCCTTGGCCAATTGCACGGGATCATTGCATTGCGTCAAGTTTTCTGATACGGTCTTGGGTAGAATCACCTGCACCATCTCGGCATGATTCGTAGCGACATCTGTGCAGCTGCACGGATCAACCCTCGATTCTGGGTTGTGCCATATGAGGCTTTTACTGAGTCGTTTAGGATTCGCTCTCAGATTGCCACCGGGAAATTGGGGCGCCACTTGCAAGTCTTGAATACCTGCGGCTAGATAGTATTCGCCATTGGGAACCGATGCCCAGTGCGAACAGGAAACGTTTGACGGTTTCAAAAGTTCCCCAAATCCACGGCCTAGAAGATTGATCGTATGTATGGACCTTGTGAAGTCAATCCATGATTTCCCTTTTGAGGAAATTATCGCTCTCCGGGGAGACAATAGATCAGACTTAGTGGCGAGATCGTGGAAGTCCCAGCCTTCAAAACTAGCACGAGGAATAGATCTGGAAATGTATCCACTGCCATCTGGCCCAACAGCAAGTACTTGGTAGTCAAAGATCTGCTCAAAGATGTTGAGGTAGCACTTAACTCTATCTTCGAATGTTTCCTCGCCCTCGTAGATGACCATGGCTCGATTGGTTTTATTTGAAAGCACCGACATGGCGAATTCAGGTGTGCGCATGGAGGAGACTGGCCCCTCCTTGAAGTTCTCCCATTGGAAAAGACAGTCCGAACTCAGGTAACCCTCACAGTTGTTCACTATTGAGGCATGCACCAGATGAAGAAGAGCTCTTGCTCCATTCAACAGCCATCCTCGCTTTTCCTCTTCATCCCAGAGCACCACTGACTTGAGAACAACCCAGTTGAGCCTACCTGCATACCCTGGCCGAGACACATGGAATGGAATATCTTTGTACCCACGCAGGAAGGCTTCACCACCTGTAACCACCCGCCCACTATAGATATATGCCCGACTCAGAATTCCATCGCTGTCAGTTAAATCAAGGTCGGAGGATGATACCCGGTATTCTGCGTGTTTTGTCCCTGGAGTAATAATTAGGTAACAAGTAGTTAAGATTTTGCCATGAAGGAACTCACCAGCCTAGAATGTGACGTTTCTGGGGTAATCGACCCGCTGTCAGACCCTCGACAGGGGCCACTGTGTTATCAAGGTATGATACTCTATCACCATGTTGGTTATGTATCAAGTGCCACATGACAATATCCTTGTGATTCTCGGTGGGGACAAGCATAACAGAGAACCCTTTCAGAACTAGACTACCCATGAAGGTGTTTACGTGATGCGCTTGTGCTAGACAGGCCATCATTGGCAGAGAAATCTCGAGGCCGCCAAATTTGGATGTCACTTCAGTCCGGCGTGATATAGGGAATCCTTCGACGACAACAAAATTTCGAAAGATATCGTGCCAGCACTCCTTATAAGGATTGGGAAACAAATCCCTCTTATGCAGAGTGAAAGATATTTCCGCCCTGAGCTCCGCAGCATATTCTTCTTTCATGCTCGAATCTTTATCGTGGATTATCTGGGGTATTTCAACGCAAGGCCGACAATATGTAACATGATCTGAATATGGGGAGGATCTTAAAGCAGAGCTGAGCCAGGATAGTTGTTCTCCAATCTCGGCGATTGTAAAGGCTGGACCTATGACCTCCACCACGAGCTTGCTTTTATTGGAGCTTTCGGAAGACTGAAAACACGCAACAAGTTCTGTGCCATCAGGTAGAGTAGCTTGAATCCCGTATACTGGTTAATGACATGAGCTCATTCTTAGGAAAGAGATGTTCCATACCTTTTGCCCTGTCATTTATCTCATTTTTCAAGAACACCTCGAACAGCTCGAGAACACACGTTGCGGACAGTGGCCAAGTTTGGCGCAGATATTGCGAACACGTAAGTGCCTGGGCTGCTTCTCGAGACCCTATAGTTGTGATGACCAATGGGAATGATTTTGAGTTCTCTTCACTATAGCCTTGGTCCTCCAGAAATGAGACCAAGTCCCACTCCAGAATATATTCCATCCTGTACGGCCGGGGTGATTCTCGCCTGCTGAAACGAGGCTGTGATGGAATGCTATGCAAAATTGTATTACGAATTTCCAACATGACGTCTGGATTTGATGGCGTGAGAACATAATGCCTTCGAAGGTCACCAAGGAGCCAGTCGTACGCAGGATTCTCGAGAATACAATGTCGATATTTTTCCATCTGTGGCATTGCAACGTCGAGACCATTGTCTGTCTCTTCCACTGCATTCATGTCAAAGCCCTCTGTGGGATCGCGGGAGTTTTCACCCTCGATTTTGAGATGCTCACTGAGCTCTTCGATGTTTTCGCACTCTGTCTCTTCATGTCCTGGGTCTATTTGATGTTTCATCCAGAGATTCATGAGATCGCCCAATGCCATAACATCACCCGGCTGGGATTCATGAATGTCAGATATGTCATTCTGTGAGCCCTTCAGAAACGCATCGACGATATCACTCTTTTCACTTTTGATTAGCTTCTTGAAGGTCCGTTGCTAAAATCGGTGATTTGTGTACTCACTCTCGATATTTTCGGATGAAAGCAGCGACTTCTGGGTAGACTTGACAGGGGGAACGGACCAAAGCGAGCCTGATTGAAAATGCTGTCAAGTAATCAGGCATGGCCTTTGCAATACTACACATAGATAGTGACTCGCTGCTGAACGATGAAATGGCCTCCAGGAGCTCGCGGACGAGTTCACTCATGTAAGTTTCTCGGGTCGTCTCTTTCAAGCTTAAATTATCCGAATAAATTGTTGGCTCGGAGAATGTATGTGTCTGAGTGTCCAAAGTCGAGCTCCTTGTCGCAGAAAATACTTGATCCGACACAGACTGGTCAAGACTTGTGCCTGTGTAGCTATGGCGAGTTTCCTGTGGTTTCACCGGAGAGCTGGTGTTTAAAAACAACTTCACACTACCCTCGTGGTTTTTGGATGGTATAATACCAGTGGAATTGCTATAGATGCCATCCTGAGTATCGCGTAGCATCTTAACAATCTCAACGTGCCCCTTGGATTCAGCAGCCTGGAGAGCATTCCCGTAATCACCAGCCTTAAAGTTGACGTCTGCACCCTGGCCGATAAGTAGTCCGACTACTGCCTCATGACCATTCAGTGAAGCTTGGATGAGTGGTGTCAATCCATTAGTATTGCCAGTATTGAAATCTGCCCCCTGGTCGATAAGTAGCCTTGCTACTGCCTCATGGCCATTGAATGAAGCTCTGAAAAGTGCTGTTTTACCCTTGCCATCTGTCTCATCAACAAATGAACCTTGCTTTAGTAAAAGCTTCACCATCAAGCCATGGCCATATTTAGCAGCCCAGGTTAGCGGTGTTCGCTTTTTATATAGCTGAAGATCTTTTTTGAAGACCAATCCCTCGGTAACGTCAGCACTGTCATCAATGCTTGAAGATGAGTTCAGAAGGGCAGCAACAGCATATTTGTGGCCATTAGCCAAAGCTGCAAATATAGGATAGCCATATCTCTCGCCAGGTACATGAGCTTGTGTGCCCTCCCTTATCCTCGTGTGGATGAGATTTGATAATCCTTTTTCTGCAAGGATATTTAGAAGATTTGCATATTGGCCATATTCACGAACTCTCCACATTCAAAATGATTGTTTATCTTTATCCAGTTTGAGATTGAAAAATTGGATAAGAAATCACTCTGAGAAATCATTTCTGCCGCCATATTCGAGTGATAGAGAAGGCCTTTGGTTGCATACTCTAAGAAAGGGTAATTTTCAGACATTGCGCCCTTCACTTCCTGCCGAGAACCCAGATAGGGAGTAGATTCCCACTTTGAACAGAGACTCAAATATAGGTTACAAGAATTTTTCAGATCGTCATGAATTGTGCCATACCAATCAAGACCAACGGTGGGAACTATAATCTTTAGGCCATTCTTTTTTAGGAGGTAGTCGCGGAAAGACTAATGGATGAATTGAACTTTGGGGGGCTGAGATTTTGTGATCTCCACTAGGCCCTTCGAAGATGTGATAACAAAAGTCTCGAAATCTTCTCTGATTTTAGAACCCATGAGCGGCGTCTGATCCTTAGTCAAGTTTCTGAACAATAAGCCAGACCAGATCGCAAGGGAAAATTCGCTTGGTTCTAAGGGCCGTTTTGCAAAAAGAACCCAAAAGATGGAAAACGTAAAAAGCTCCATATCTTTAGTATCATGTGTCAACACGCTTTCAAAGAGATTGCTCATAGCATTTGGTATTTCCCCCAGGTGCAGCCTGGAGACAGGATTGACAGGATAACAGTTTTGGTTCAAATTATCAATAATGGAGATAACCCAAAGGAAGACACCATCAGCTTTCCCAGAAATCTGGGACTGTAGCTCTTTGTCGACAGCAGGGTTTCGACTGCGAAGACGATCTTGTATGCAGATCTTCAAGTCTTCTGAATGGCCTTGCTGATTCTCCAGTACAAGTTCTCTTCCCCTTTGAGGAGCTAAATAGGGGTAGTGTCGACTAGAGAAACATATTCGAAAAGCGACACTTCTCTTTGTAGTTTGTTTGGTGAGATCTTGGAAATGATCTACCATGTCTCTGACTTGCTGTTCATCACACTCATTTAGAGCATCAACAAAACAGGTAAACTGCCGCTTGCCAAGAGACAGAACCGCTATCGAAAGACGATTCTTGAGAATATTTATTGACAGGCAGTCATCCTCATCACCATAGGTTCTACCGAGATCATTTAGATACTCCTGGAGGTCCGGGTAACCCTCAACCAGCTGAAGCAGTAAGGAGCGATACATTCCCAATATTGACCTTAGCAATAATTCTCCATTTGCGGCGAAGAAAAACGAAGCAGTGACTGCATGCTTATTATGTACTCGGTGATTCGTGTATGCAAACTTCATGATAGTAGATTTTCCCGCACCGGGCTTTCCCTTGATCCAGAAAAGACCATGATGCCGCCTTAATCCCACCGGGTCAAGCCATTCTCCGTAGTCGGGATGACTGAGTAACCATTGACATGTTTCTGCGTGGGGGTCGTTTATTTCCACCTTGCGAGAATTCATTTGGTCAAATCGAAGCGAATCTAGCACATTTCGCCGAAGTTTGTAAGTTCGCGGTTGAACTATAACAGGTAGATGTGTTAGTTATCTGATTTCGGTCCAGGTATCTTTCAGTTCACTCACGAGTATGTATGCCAGAGACAGTCCACGTCTGTCTCTTCAGCGAGGGCAGCTGCTCGATTAACTCCCTTGCATAAGCGGCGGAGATAAATCTAGCATAATTTTCCCATTTGTCGCTTTTGTGAGAATCTGAGTAGTTGCAAATACCCCGAATCACGACGGAAGGAAGAAGGTCGCTGATGCCAACAGCTTCAATTTCGATACATATCACATCATATATCTGGGCAATTTTATCTCGAGCGGTGCCATTCCTTATGAAAATATTTCCTGAAGCAATAGCGCCATAGTGAACCCTTGAGACGTTAGGTATTCGACTCATTCGTGGTATTAACTGCGACTGGTCGCATTTATTGCAGTTGTCCCATCTGGATTGATGTTCGTATGCTACATTGAATAAGCGATCTGGATCGCTAGGTCGACTGAATGCAGGGTACCCCAGCCTCTGTTGCAGAATAGAGCTCACTCGACTTGGCTCAAGTTCATTTTTGATACGCAGGTCTCTTATGGCCGTGTCAAGCAGTGAGTTGCGCCATCCAAGTATTTCTCTTGCGTCAAATCTCCAATTGCTCTTAGATCCATGGAAATCATACTCTACCAATTTTGTTCCCACGACAACATCGCCTAGACGAATGTCCTGTTTACCAGGGACGCCACCGCCGATTCCGACCGTCAATCAGACGACAATACTTGGGAACTTTTGCTTCATGCTGGCCGCGACCTGCACCGCATTTGTCATTTCGAGTTTGCCGACAGGTGAGCACGCGATTGCAATGTTATTCTCCTTAATCCTCCCCAAGATGTAGTCATTTGTATCATGAGGATCTAAAGCAACAGGTTCGTGGATCTCATCCAGCATAGCTTCAGCTGCTGCCATCTCACTACCCGGTGCACAAATCCAGCCGATGGTGTAAGGAGCATGGCGTTGGGTAGATCGACTGCTATCGTAGGAAACATTTCCGCGCTTTGGGTCGGACGGCTCTCCAGGCTCGTGTTCTTGCATTTTGGTTTAATTTCAGAGGCTGCTTGTTCATTTACACGAAGACAAGGGATATTTGATGATTGAATGTCGGATTAAACTCGTCAGCTTGATTCCTCGACGATGCTGAAGAGAGAGAAGGGGGACTGAGGGCAACGCCAGCTCTAAGGCTCCCGTCACTGCCTAAGCCCCGCAGCAGTGCGCAAGAAGCACAGAGGCTATTCTTATCCAATCATCTTTAAGCGCCATGCGACAAGGGCTTGTGAAAGACTGGGTGAGTCGCCGTAACTCGCATCATAATAGTTTAGCGACCCGCGCTAGACGGCGTAGATTGATTGCCTGTCAGGTAGGATGCGTTCAAACAGCAAAGCGGGGATTTCTGGGTTGTTTACGCGGTGCGACATTTCTCTGCTCTCGATGTGATGCACGGCGAACTGGCCCTCAATTATTTAGGACGACAATGCGTTTGACGCATGGGAGTCGAGATTGGAATCATGAGCCATGAAAGATGCGATATGCGACATGAAGGTGGTGGCTGAACGTCATGGAGATGCGGCGATCGGTCTCGAGCGAGGTGCGGTGTACGAAGCTGAGTGAGTCCAGATTGGCTGTAGATGGCGAGGAGAACACAGATTATGCAAGTCGGGGACTTATGCGCATAAACATGCTCGTGGGAATTGAAATCAGACGGAGTGAAACGGGCGGAAAGGGCGATGGATAATAATTGCTGCGGGTCGAGTCGCACACTACATCCCAGCAAACATGCGAGTTCGCAGGGATTCTCGGCCTAACACTCGCCATATTCCATCTCATCGGTCCGCCTGCATCGGTAGATGCAGTGCTTGGCGCGGTTTGTTGTGGGATTAAGTATCCATCCAAATCATATTGTGCGTTTTCTTGGTCGCGCCAGGACGCTCGTGGCCCTGCAACTTGATGTCATCCAACGTCTCTTGCCCCGGGATACCTTGTTCGGCAACAGTTCATTATCTGGATTACGGATGTGACGGAAAGATAGGCGGAGATTCGCTGCGGAGCAACCTATCGTTGAA
This sequence comes from Tympanopsis confertula, assembly GCA_026745395.1. Classification (NCBI taxonomy): domain Eukaryota; kingdom Fungi; phylum Ascomycota; class Sordariomycetes; order Coronophorales; family Scortechiniaceae; genus Tympanopsis; species Tympanopsis confertula. The sequence goes on along the minus strand of JAOYNU010069528.1, from coordinate 21,335 downwards.
CGAACAGGACATTGGCTAAGGCACGACATGCTGGGTCTCGCCGATCTCATAGATCAATCAAGTTCACGTACCGATGGATCGGTGGGTCAGGACAGGAACTAGCACCTCGAGGCCACGTCGGCTTTGTCCAAAGACCCATTCTATCTGCGAAGCTTTGACGGCGCCAATTGGAAGATCCTAGTCTTTCGATCGTGCGGTGCGTCATGTTTTCAATAATGGTCCTGGCAATCTTCCAAGGTTGCTATTCCTCACAAAGCAATGACGAATATTGCAAATTATAAATCCTGCCCCCCACCCTAAGCCTAATTGTGCTTCTTCGGACCAGGGGTTCAACCATCTGAATTGTCCCTGATTCTCGCGTTCTTGCCAAGCTTCTTTCTATATAAAATAGTGGGCCACATCCAACGGAATGCCCGAGGCAAACCTCAGACGCCCCAGGGCAGAGGTAGGCTTTACCACCCACCAAATTGGAATCGAGCTATTCTTTCTAACCCATTCATATAACAGTCGAGTCCGGGTTTCCGAAATGATGCACCTGTTTCTCCCACAACAGGACCGGCTCGGTTTGCAGATGATGATGCACTCTCGCCCACGAGAAGAGTACAAACCGCAGAGGATTTATCTCCCCTACCACGGCGTCGTAGCTCTGCAGCGGTTCCTAATCCTGCAGCAGCCCCTAGACGTAGCGTTAGCGGTGCAAGATCAAGCGTGGCACGTCGAACCACTCTCGCGCCAGGTGGATTTGGCCTAGCAGGCCCAGAAGAGACAACTCAATTACACCTCTCGCATCAGCCATTCGTACAACCCGGCTATGCGGACCTCAATCCTGCTTATGATCAGCCAAACAATGCGAAGCCAGTGTGGTCCTTAGCGAAGCCGCTGCCGCGTGTGGTGCGCTCTGCAATGGTACCCACAAAGGACGAGCTGCTTCAACAAAGAGCCAACGCTCAGCTTCCAGCGGAAAACTCGCAGAGGCTTGGACTAGATGTCAACCCCAATGATCTTGAGCAAGGTCGCATCGAGCCTACTGTTGACCCGCGTAAAATTGCGGCTCAGGTTGAGGATGCTCGACTGCAGCGAGAGAATAACTTTATGAACAGAGTTCTCACTGGCGACAATGGGTCTACAAACCAGGGTCCACGGCTTTCCAGATCTTCTTCAACTCGCTTAAGGCGCCCTTCACAGTGGGACGATCATAATGATCACCTGCCTCCAGTAAGTGAAGGGGGGTCCCACGAGGCTGATGAAGCAGACACGGGAAAGCCCCCTGAGTATACAAGCGATGAGCATCTGCAGCCTGTACCTGAAGAGCCTGAGATACCCGTTACAGATGAGGCAGATGACAAGCTTGATTGGCCAGCTATCGACGGCTCTTCATGTCCCGAAGATCTGAACCCGCTAGTGGATGAGATGATTGAAGATGAAGTCCATAACAATCACACCACATGGTCTGTCATTCGCACGAACCATCGCGAGGCTCTAGCTGAGGCATTGGCTGTATTTGTCCAACTCAGCATTGGATTCTGTGCTGACTTGTCGGTTACTGTTGCGAACGCTGGGAACCCAAATACCACGGCCTGGGCATGGGGACTGGCTACCATGATCGGCATCTACATTTCTGGTGGTATTTCCGGTGCTCACCTCAACCCTGCTGTGACCATTCTCCTTTGGTTCTATCGCGGCTTTCCTAAGGGAAAGATGCCCGAGTATTTCGCTGCTCAATTCATCGGCGCTTTCTGTGCTGGCCTAGCGGCATATGGGATCTATTACCATTCGATCCAGTTCTATTCCAGTAACAATACCGATCTTCCCATTATAACTGCTTTCGTCACGGGTCAACGTGAAGTCTGGATTGAGCCAGCGACCGCGTTATTCACGGAGTTTATGGGCACAGCTTTCTTGTGTGTCACCGTCCTAGCTCTTGGTGATGATCAGAACGCTCCGCCGGGCGCGGGTATGAACTCTCTCATTATCGGACTTGTCATCACCTGCCTGAGCATGACATTTGCGTATCAAACTGGAGCTGCGTTCAACCCCAGTCGTGATTTCGGTCCTCGTCTGGCTCTTCTAGCCTTGGGATATGACAACGATTTGTTCCTGAACCCTTACTGGTTCTATGGCCCTTGGGTTGGTGCGATCGGCGGCGCTTTCATGGGCGGTTTTCTCTATGATTTCTTTATCTTTACTGGAGGCGAGTCGCCTGTCAATTATCCCCTGGAGAGAACCCAGCGGTCGCTCCGGAAGAGCCGTATGAAGTGGAAGAGTCGACTTCACATCGGCAAGAAACCAGAGCAAGCAGGTGGTATCTGCGTCTGAACCTAGAGTATCATTGCTTCAAGTTTTCATTAAGGCCCGTGGTATAGACCATCAAAGGAAGTCACTACAGCGGTAGCAGCACAACACGGCTATCGCCAAGAACGACTTAAGACTTGCTATGGACCTCAAATCACACAGCATCGAGCAACGGCTAAAGATTGGGTTTCTGGATTTCGCATCAATTGGTCCAAAAGTTAATTAGCATAGAAATATTGCATTCATATTTGAACAATCCCAGACTGAAAGCATCCTCATACATAGACTAGCGGAGACGGAAAGAACAATGTCGCTCCTTCGTGGGGGCCGTTTTGGATTCTCCGTGGCAGCCGCGATTTTCCCCCTGGCCTGCAAATCCCCTCGAGAAGGCCAAGCTCGTTGAAGGTGCACTCAACTCCGTAAATCCAATGGGAGAAAAGCTCCCATGCCCCGAAAAGGAACAAAAAGAGTTCACACAGGCTGCAAAACATGCAAGTAAGTATCCCTCGCGCGCGCAATGACGTGGGGCTCGTGTCTAACTTTGCCTAAGAGCCCGTAGGGTGAAGTGTGATGAAGCCCGCCCCCAGTGTCAACGATGCATATCCACCGGCCGAGTATGCGAGGGCTATGAAGAGTGGCGCTCGAAGGCTTTGCAGCGGTATCGACCCTCTCTGATGCCCTGGGCTGGGGAGGCAGAGTTCCGGGCATTGAGTTTCTATCGGCGCGTTGTGGCTCCTACTCTTGCGGGTCCTTCGCCTTCGTTCTGGACGGATTTTGTAATCCAGGTCGCTCATCAGGAACCGGTTCTTCGCCATGCGACTCTTTCGATTGGGTCTTTTTTTGAGCATTCTGGGGGCCATACGTCTAAGGGTCCTGCTACGTCAGCGGATACTAAATTCGCGCTGCATCATTACAATAAAACCATTCAGCAGCTTATAACCTCTCAGCACTCGGATCTTGATACTGTGGTTACGACTTGCGTTTTTCTCATTTGTATTGAGTTTCTGCGCGGTTTTCCTAAAGCTGGTATGGTGCACTACCAGCATGGTCGGAACCTTTTGGCGTCGTATAATTCTCCGCCCAGACTGAGGACGATTTTCAGTTACCTCAACTACTTCATTCTAGTCTTTCCTGACTCCCTGCCAGAATTTTTACTGCCGATCGATTCCAATTTCCCTTCGCCTGATGGCCCATTTGAGTCCTTGGGCGATGCCAAGGAAGCCCTCGAGGGCCTGACGTGCAGATCATTGGATCTAGCTTGGGTTCGAGAAAATATGCATGCAGGTGATACGCCGGGCGCAGCGTTTTATCGGTCAGAACAACAATTGCTGTTATCGGATATACAGCTGTGGCTGCATGAACTATTCAAGATTCCTTTCCCAATTATCACCAAGGCTGTCGTGGTCTCCAGACAGATCCTCGAAGCGAGAGCGCTAGTGTGCAAAGTATGGGCAGCTGATGAAATGAGACCAGATGCAACATATGCCGAACATGAGGCTATCTTTGGCGAGATGGTCGCGGTTATCTCTAGAGCAATGGCGGGCGACAGTCGCCAGTTCGTTCTTAAAATGGGGTTCGCGCCAATATTGCATTTTGTCACTATGAGATGCCGGGATAAACAAATCCGACATACTGCTTTTATGCTTTTCAAGAAGGGGTGTTGTACTAATCCCAAGCTTGTTGATGTGGGACTCACTCAGAGAGCCACTGAAGAGTCCTTCGCAGACGGCGCTCGATTCGACTTGCAAATTAGGGCAAAAGAGAATTGCGGGGGAAGTAATTTCGAGATACCTCAGGGCCTTCTTTCAAATCCGCGAAGCCCGAGTACATCGTCGGAATGAATAAGGGGTGGGATTCTATCCATCTTTACAAAAGGAAACTCGGTTATAGCGAGCGTCTCCTAGATGTTGAACTTTTCAAGCAATATATTTTTGAAAAGAGAAGAATCTTGGAAATATTTTGCGTTGACTTAAATGTGATATGGTACACAATGTGGCTTAATTTGACCATATCTCCATCCCTCACAGCTTAGCTTTACCCGTTTCAATCTCGGTCCAGCTTTGAGGCTCCAGCGTCTCGTAATTGGCTCCATTAAGCCAATACAGGGCATCTCCATCTGCTTCCTTGCCTGGAACCCAGTCTCTCTTCAACAAGTCACCTTTTGCTTGCTTGAATGTGACGCCCGTTGAGACCCTGTTTCTGTTAGTTGCATTCCTAGGTTAAAAGAGATAAAAGACAAGAAGCTCACTTTTCAATGAAGCGAACCAACCTTGGAAAGGCGTAGGATGGTATACCCTTCGCTTTCAGTTCCTCATAAAGCTTGGATGCGAGTTCAGATTGGGAGGCAGTGGATTGGTTTTCCAGAGTGATAGCAGCTGCCCCGGCTTGCCCATCGTATCTGCAAATATCAGCGATTAGAACTTCGATAGCAAGCACCCTGATCTCTTACCCTGCAAGCCGAACTCCGTACACAACAGCGTCATGAACCCCGTCAATACGACAAATGTGGTCTCGAATTTCTCCGGCGCTGACATTCTCGCCCTTCCATCGGAAGGTCTCGCCAGTTCGGTCTTGGAATCGTATCCACCCGGACTCATCTTGTACCAGGAGATCACCAGTGCGCTGAAAGACATCACCCTTTTGAAAGACATCTCGGATGAGTTTCTTCTGCGTAGCCTCCTCGTTGTGCAAATATTCAGTTAAGGCATTAAGATCCCGGATCCGACCGATCGCCTCGCCTTCCTCACCCAGTCCAGCGCGAACACAGAAGCCCGTCACCGGATCCCGCCAGGGCATCTCTGTCTCAGAATCATATTTGACGAGAATATTATCGTCCTCGAACGCTCGCGCAAGTGGCCCCGAGAATCCAACTTTGCCCGCACCCCACACTCCAGAACCATGGTTATCAAATTTCGCAGTACCTTCTGTTGAGCGATAGAATTCCCGAATTTCCGGAACATTGAAGCGAGTCTTGAATTTCTCCCAAATTTCGCCTCGGAGTCCATTTCCAGACGCCACGATGCAGTTGTGGTTCTGGTCGTAGGGCGATGGCGGCGTGGCGAGGAGGTATCGGCAAAGCTCTCCGATGTAGAGGATCCGAGTTGCTTTAGAATCATGGACATCTTTCCAGAACTGTGAGGCGGAGAATTTCCTTCTTAAGCACAGTGTTCCTGCATTGCCGACTGAATAACAGATTCCTGTGAAGAAGGCAGTGCCGTGGAATAGCGGAAGAGATGAGTATGTTCTGAGCGGGAGGTATTTCGACGGATTGTTGAAATCTGATGTGAGTGGCGTGGCTGTCGCGATGGCGAGAGAGTTTCTCACGGCGCAGGCTTTCGGGTTTCCGGTCGTTCCAGATGTGTAAATCAGCGCAGTGAGGTCTTTGGGACTGCGCTTGGCTGCTTGAAGTCCGGATGGCGAGAATTGTTGCAGGTCTGCGGTGGTGACAACTTCTATTGGATGCTCGTTGTTTTCGAAAGAGCCAAGGTTTAGTGACGTGTGAGGAAGCTCAGCGCAGACGAATTGACATATGTCAGGTGTCGATATGATTGACTTTGCATGAGAGACTTTCAGACAATGTAGAAAGGTATCGTCTGTTTTGATCAGCAGGATTCCGCATTTCGCTTCGTCGGAGCTTACCCCGCAAATTTGTATTTATCATAGCTGCCACGGCGCCCAGTTTCGACAATGCGTAAAGAGTCACGACCATTTCAGGGGAGTTAGTGGTGAAGACACCTATGAAGTCCCCAGCTTTGATACCACGCGCATGAAGCAACGCAGCAAACCGGTCAATCACTAATAAAGTTAGCATTTATCCAACTCGTCAAAACTGCTCACTCACAGTCTTTCAGGTCAGTATATGACCAAGTCTTTTGCTCGAACCACAGCGCATCTTGAGAGCATTGTCCTTGCTCAATGACTCTTTCGAGCATTCCATAGATCGTAGCCGTATCACCGAGCTTAGCGATATGCTCCCCAAGACGCCTCGCCGACGAGCGGCGGTGAAGAAGCGACGAAACATCAGTGGAAACGCATAATTTCGCGTTCAAATAGGCACCACTAGCAAGTGCAATGGCGGAAGTAAGGGCCACAGTAGGCAAGCTAGTCGCCGAAAAGATATCCATACTTGAGAGCGACGACGAGTAGAATTGTAGACTCCGAATGTCCCAGATTCTACTCAGTATGTTGGAAGCTTGCAGTGAATTGACTCAAGTGCTTCTCTTGAACCTAGCATCAGGGAGGCAAGGAGTTATGCTTGAAACCTGTCTGAGGTCCCCGGGAGCTAGACATCAGCAATCTGCCGTTCATGGCAGGCCGATCGTACGCAATTCTCAAGGCCGAGGCGATTCGGCCCGTCTTGTAAATACGGGGAATCATCCCTCGTTTATATGCCGACATTCTTACCCCGACCATGGAGCCTGCGGGGATTACCCCGGGTTTCGTCCATTCCAGCTTCCATAGTTCCCCGAGCTATATCCCGTTTTGGCCAGGTAGGCAGACAGCAATTCTATGATGGTCCGGTATCATCATTACCTCGATAAGTCATACTGAATCAAAGTCTGTTGTATTTTGACGATTGTCACAATGGTATTCTTCATGTCCGTCCTTCGCTAGCCCCAGCAGTACGCGAGTGCTCTGACGTGCCGGGAGTGTCATACGAGCCGGGTACGTGATTCAGCCAATGAACGGGCAATAATACGGGCCGAGGAAGTTATGATACTGGTATTGTACACAATAATACAAGTGTGGACGGCACTTTCGTCGGGTAAATAATCTTGCCTTGAGGAACTGCCGGTCGCTTTTCAAATTAGACCAGTACTTTGTACCCAATAAGCTTGTTTTGCCCCTGAATCTTACCCCAGGTGCCTGAAAGTCGTTTAGTGAACGCATGCTTCGCTACTTACTATCAATGTTCAATGCTCGTTTGAGGCGACCATAGCCAACACTATTCAACGCCGACCAATTGCAAGCGCTATCAACATTCGAGTCACTTTTGCAGGGTGGAAGAAAGATTCCTTCTCCGAAAACTGCAATTTGGGTTGATTACAGTGACAGGGGCTTGTAGCATTTTTCGTACTTTGTATATTTCGCGGACGCACGCTGCCAAGGTGCGAGATAGATATCATGCTCAACATCTGAATGCCTCCGGGGCCCTCTAGTCTGTATCTCTTATTAAGAATCCACGCATGGCTTCTATAATGCCAATCCATAACTCTTTTTTCTACGAAAAATTAGCCCCTACCGACCACTGACTCGTACGATCGCGGGAGGTGCAAGAGTGACACAGAATGCAGGGGCGGCGAAACCAAATGTCGGCGACATCTCTACTCCGTACACTGCAAGGCTTTGAGTAATCAAGATTTCTCTCGCAAATTGGGCCAGAACCTTAAAATTGCAGATTCATCAACACGCGACAATAGTTCAAGTCTAATTGGAAAGGGATCTTGGACGGGTTGTTTATTTATGGCACGGGCGGTTCGAGCCTTGTCTTTCACCCGACTGGGTTGACAGCGATGATCTACTGATGACAGTGCACATATCATACCTGGGTATTGCTTATGCTTTTACTCCGCTTCTTATGTATCACTCAATGCCTGGGTAAGTCCTGGGAGGTAACAGGTCAGAAGTTATACATGCATAAGTGCTACGCGGTGACTAAAGCTAGGAGCAAGACCATATTGAGAACTTTGCTGAACTCAAGCGAAAAATCTACTTGTAAGCGAGCAGCACTGGATAATTTGGAACACAAATCAGGATCCTGAGTAATTATCCAGTGGCGTCGGTGGGAATTGGCGTGGGGATATGACGGCTCGGTCGCTTCCATAGAACGGGTCTGGATGTCTCACAGGCCGCTCCCAGCCGTTAATGGTTGTGCAGGGTCTCTACGGGGTAGCGATTGCCCAGTTGAGATTATGTTACCCACATGCTATTCTTAGATTGGCGATAGTTTGGGTAGGGTTGGGTACCGCACAGTCGATTGCTTTACTGACGTGTAGGGCTTTAGCAACCAGGGTCAGCGTACGGAGTATGTCATAGAGCCTTCGATTGAGTAAAAGCACTAGCGAGATTGTCTGGCCATCATGTCGACGATCTGATCTTCACTAGACTTGCCGCATTGGTGCTCGGGGTCTGGTGAAGAGGCTGCAAGCAGATCCTGCAGAGGCGTCGGAAGGTATCAGAGTTTTACTGTATAGTCATGATATAAAGACAGAAACTGTCGAGGCAGATAAAGGCAGAAACTGAGTCGTCAAAGTTTTCATAGAGTTCTTCGAACACCTCACGATCGGGATTGCGTGGTTTTCCGATCGCTGAATGCATCACCTCATGGATTCCACCAGTTCCACTGAGGCCTTCGGGTCCGATCCCCTGAAAGCAGTTTAGCGCATCAAAAACAATCGCAAATCAGGATCGTGAGTCCCATTGATCGGCAGCGAGTGTGGCTTTGCGAGGCCTTGGGCACTTGAAACAGTGACAATGTGGCTGACCCGTTGCAATAATCGGGGACTGAGAATAAATCCGAGAATCAACTGCAAGGAACGATCGCCCCCTTGTCTAAACGGCGCAGAGCCACAGCCGCGTCCGGCCGGGCTCATTCTCCGACTTCTTCCCCCGCGGAGTTCAGATCCTGGATGGAAAGTTCTGGACCAGTCAATTGTAGAGACGAACCAAACTTGACGGTTGAGGGAACCAGTCAATTCATGCGAACTGTACCCAACAGCTCCAGGGCGACAAATGACACCGCAGAATGGATGTTGCAGTGGCTTCAAGGCACCGCCCAGTCAGCGTTGAAAAGGCGCACTTTCTTCCCCACAGTCACTCGATCATTGGGGGAACTGGTAGTGTTGGCTCGACCGAAGCCAATCGGACCTGCAGCAGACACACAAGCAAACGTGTCGCATCCACTGTGATCCACTGCGCTCCACTGCCTTCCGGTGGCGTTGTTCTAGACCGGAGAACTTGTACTTGTCCAGGTCGCGGCCTGTTTCTTCACTTCTATCACTTCCTCCTTTCTCTTCTTCTCTTCTCATCTTCTTCTTCTCCATCTTCTTTTCCATATCTCCTATTTTCTATCAAAATATTCGTGTGTCCTTCCTACACACAGTCATTCTTTGCCTTTTCTCTTTCTTGATACACACACACTGTCGCTATCATCATGCAATTCAACCTTCTTGCTCTGGCCCTGTCCATCGCGACAGCTGAGGCCGCCTACAAGGGTTTCAACTACGGTGCCACCAACGGCGATGGCAGCACCCGTTCCAAGGCCGACTACACCGCGCAGTTCCAGACTGCTAAGGGCCTCGTCGGTGCCGAGGACATGACCAGTGCTCGTCTCTACACTATGATCCAGGGTGGTTCCACCAACACCCCCATTGAGGCCATCGAGGCCGCCATTGAGGAGAAGACTACTCTGCTCCTCGGTCTCTGGACCTCCGGTGGTGGTATCGACAACGAGGTCGCTGCTCTCAAGAACGCTATCAACCAGTACGGCGACGACTTCGCCAAGCTTGTTGTCGGTATCTCCGTCGGTAGCGAGGATCTCTACCGTAACTCTCCCACCGGTATCAAGGCAAACTCTGGTCCTGGTATGAACCCCGATGACCTTGTCAGCGCTATTAAGGCCGTCCGTTCCGCTGTCTCCGGAACTGCTCTAGGCAGCGCTCCCATCGGTCACGTCGACACCTGGAATGACTGGACCAACGGCTCCAACTCTGCTGTCATCGACGCTGTCGACTTCCTCGGTTTCGACACCTACCCCTTCTACCAGACCACCGACGACAACTCCATTGACAACGCCGCCAACCTCTTCGAGGAGGCTATGCAGAAGACCAAGGCTGCTGCCAACGGCAAGGAGATCTGGGTTACTGAGAGCGGTTGGCCCGTCAGCGGTCCCAGCACTGGCGCCGCTGAGGCTTCCATCCCTAACGCTAAGAAGTTCTGGGACCAAGTCGCTTGCAAGCTCTTCAGCTCTGACATCAACACCTGGTGGTACATTCTTCAGGATGCTGGCGCCAGCCCCAGCTTCGGTGTCGTTGGTGACACCCTCACCACCACCCCTCTGTACGATCTGTCCTGCTCCAACACCGGCTCCAACTCCACCTCTTCCAGCTCTGCCTCCGGCTCTGCCACTTCCAGCGGTGCTGCTGGCTCTAGCTCCACCCCTCTTATCCAGTCTTCCGGCAGTGCCGCTGGTGGCTCCGGTGCCTCTGCCTCTGCTAGCATGACCAGCTCCGCCGCTGCCGGTGGTGCTTCTTCCTCTGCTTTCCGCACCAGCGCCGTCTCTTCCACCCCTCTGGTGACCTCTCCCGCCGCCACTGGCACCGCTAACGCCGGTGCTGGCTCCGGCTCCAGCTCTGGCTCCGGCTCAGGCGCTGGTGCCGTCGGCTCTGGCTCCTCCGGTGCTGGCTCCACTGGTTCCGGCTCCGGCTCTGGATCCGGCTCAAGCAGCGCTCCCTCTGCCTCTGCTACTGCCCAGTACAACGCCGCTGCCCGCCCTGCTGGCTCCATCTTCGGTGCCGTTGTCGCGGCTTTCGCGCTCGCGATCATTGTCTAAGCGATTTCTTGACTGGGTTTGAGGCGTGATCGGTTATGGTTAGATAATGCCGGAGTCCGGACGCTCGGATTTTGTGGATATCTTTTTCTTACTTTCATTTACGCACATGTACATCTACCAATTTAACTTTGTGCCGGTAAAAATAGTTTCTTTTTTTTCTAATCAATCGTCTCTTATAAGAAATTCCCAAGGTTGTAATAACTTCCGTAGAGTTCATCCGACACATTATTCTCGATCGATTCTTCCATTTCTCGTTCTATAACAATTGCTCTTGAAATTGCACACCACCAGGCTTTCTTCAGCCGGTCCATTTCGTAGCGTTGTAAAGCATGCTGAGAGGCATGCTGTAAGGTATGTTGTTATGGTTGGGGCTTTTTCCTCTTTCACTGGATGAAAATCCCTTTTTCTCTTTCCTGAACGAACTGTCTCCTCCGTCTGTCCCATGGTGCTCCTGCAATTTGCGAGCACCTGGCTGTTAAGTCATCCCAACAGGTTGGCAACGGTCTCTGTACTTCGAGTAAATGTTTTATGTGGAGCATAAGCTCTGCCTCTGCCGTTTCAAGCTGCCATCGTTGCATCCAAACGCCTTTCCGGCATGTCGAAGTCAATCACTGACTGTGACTTAGGCCTGCATCTTAGCACTAATGATGATGTCCAATTTGTTCCGACGGCTCTCAAGATGCTCATCGAATGTGGCGACCAACAGGAAGGTAACGGGTTTTTATTTGCTATTTCGCAAGTTCTTTTCAACTTTCTGCTCGTGCTGTCGAATAGTACTTTTCACTTCTGTCGTGGTTTTTTATTGCGCATTCCGATGTATGACCCAACCACATGGCCTGGTCGGGTCTTCTGTAGAAAAAGAATCAGGTAGTCCGTGTCCAAGCTTTTGGTATTAAGCTTGTGCGTTGTCCCAACTTCCGTCATTTCGCTTGGCGCGAGCAAAAAACGACAGCTTGGCTTGGTAAATAGCTGTGTTTTGACTGGCTTTATATGAATAAGCCATGTTTTGTGATGTTCTTTGTTGAAGCTATCATCATTATCGTAGTATGTATGCGCTGGTTGGGAATTTATGCCGACTTTTCAAAAGGGCCATCTCTTAGGGTATTCAGAGCTTGGGTTAGATTTCGCTTGTTTTGCGTTGCAGTATCTGAGCATGTCATGTCAGGCTTAAAGACTCCGGCTTTCCTGAACCTTCAGCAACCAGGGCTGTGGCCTTTTGTGGGGGTTGATGGAGGCTGTTGGTATCCATGAATATAGCATTCGGTATGGTGTCCAGTAAGCGTGAGCTTTATCAAATGCTTCGTGAATGACGATTTTTATTGAGAATTAATTGGGTAAGATAAGGCGAACGACGGCTCGGCAAAAGAATCTCGGATAGTTGATTCATAATGATCGTGGTCTGTCATGGTGTCCCAAAAGTCGAGAATTTCAAGCCAGTTCCCGCGTGAGCTAAGGACATCGTTGGCACGCTCATAGTCATAATCCAACTTGGGCTGGACGGTTCCTTATTGAAAGGATAAAATTGCCGAAGTGAGGACATTCATGAAGAATAGGACGCCGCGTTGTTTGCTCTCCAAATAGATGGAAAGTGATGAAAGTCAGGCTGAAGGTCACGCGAGTAGAACGCGTTCAATTTTCCGTCATGGCGGATTCTCTGATGAAACTTGTATGAAGATAAGTGATGAAGATGTAGATGAATATGTATCAAGGTAGATTGAGAGATGGTTGGAGGTGAAAAGAGGATGAGGAACCTGGAGTCCAAGATATAGGACACGAGGCGGAGAGGTCCAGGCAGAGATCTCATTCACTCTTCAATGTCCTTCGATGTCATGCAAGCGGGTAATGAAATTGGTATTCAAGTAATGTGTCAATTAAAAAAGATGTAAGAAATAATTTAAGCCGGAGGCAGCATCAAAGAATGAAGAGGATAGCTCAAACGATCAAATTCTCGTGCTTCTCACAACAGGAGCGCTAGATACACACCGTGTTTCTTTTCAGAACAGTGCCATTAACATAGCCTTATTATCCTCCTCAACTCTAAGAAATGTTCACGCCTTTTGCTCATGTCCTTATTGAACAGCAGTACCACACTGAGTACAGAAGCGCCCACCAACAGCTGTCCCACAGTTCCCACAGAACCTAAACGCAGTAGCAGTAGGCACATTATCCTTAGGCGGCGGTGTCCCAGCATTAGAGATAGACTGGCGCGCGAAATCAGGCTGGCTCATTCCCGGCGAGCGAGGGAACTGCTGCCCAGGCATATAAGCCGGCTGGGGCGCCGCGTATTGCTGCTGCGGCACAGCGCCGACATTCTGAGTAGGCTGGAAAGTCTGAACGTTGTTGTTCGCGTTCCATGCGGCATTCTTGCGGTGGATGCGCTTGACGATCCAGATTCCGAAGAGGATCCAGGTGATGAGTTCGAAGAAGCCGCCGATGGCGATACACGCGATTCCGCCGTACCAGAGGGGGATGTTGCCGTCGCAGTTGTAGTCGCTGTAGTCGTAGTTGCTGTAGCTGCTTGAATAGTAGCTGTCGTACCAGCTGTTCACGCAGTCGTCTTCGAGATGGTTGTGGTATGTTCCGATCAGGGCACCGCCGATGATGAAGAAGACCACGGCGACGATGGCGAAGCTAATTGGCCACCATTTGGAGAAGCGGGATGATGAGGCTGACATTATGACGGATTGAGCTCGGGTTCTGGTGTGAAGTGTTTGGCTGAGGAAAAAGGGGGAAAGAAAGAAAGGAATGGGATTAAATGTCCTCAGTTGGGAAAACGAGTGTTGACAGTGTAGGCGAGTGCTAAGGAGGGTCGTGAACTGTTCGAGTTTTTAATAGAAGTGACCGATACGAGAAAATTAAACTTAAGGTATGCGAATAGTGTGCTGAGCCTATCAGCCATTTACGCCAAGCAAACGCCGGGGCTAAGTGGTGCCTCATTTAAGGTAAGGACGATCCATCTCGTATCCGATCGCTCGTCTTAGGCCATACCAACCAAATCTTCCAAGCGTCACAGAGCTCGTTCTTACTCGATATTGAATTCTACTCATGAAATAAATCTTCTCGTCTAAGATTTGAAAATTCGGAGTCTATGAACGGCCCAAAGCATCAATCTGACCGTGTTTACCTCCCCCAAATTCTCGAGGATGTGTAAATGATCGGCAGGGTCTATCCACACAGATACGATTCCCGACCCACCAACACGAGACTAGCTCAGGCCAAGACCATGCTTTGGTCTACTTTAGCCTTAAAGATCCTCGTATGGCCTATGAAGCTTTTCCTATTTTCGTTAGACGTGCCTGAGACTGCTCCTAAGCACAATTGCCAAGACAGACCTTTGACTAAAAAGGAACGAGAAAAGGAACATCGGGCCTGTTCCGGCGGCTCATAAGGCGCGCTTTAGGCTTTAGGAAAATCCTGCTTGGGTTGGTGTCTACACGAGGCGAACCGAGCACGCTGTGGCTCGTGTGTTGACATGTCAGTTGAAGTGGTCATCCCCCCTCCCACCAATATCATGTTTGAGAAGCAGTTTTGCTGATCATGTAAATGTGTGCACCATTCTAGCACAGGATGCAGTATGATGATACTTTATGGCCTACGAAGAGAAGCTATTGAGCCTATTGAATGCATTTATTGATGTTGTGCTACTTCGTAAAGCGCTGGTAAACTAGTTTCCCGAAGGATCATCAAAGCTCCACCAACAATCTAGCCTCTCAAGACCTGGGTTATCCTAGACTAGCCTCTTTGGACTTCAGATAAGCCTGGTCTCTGGAGATTGATTATTTACCAGAAAAGTCGTGAGTCAGAATCCGAAATCGGGAATGATTAACCTGCTGTCTTTTGGGCCGTTTTTCGCTCGGCAGCCGCTACAAATTGAAGTCCATGTTATCTATGGATCCCGAATATAATTTAGTTTATGAGCTTCCATTCTGCTCTTCAGGTGGGCGAATTGCAATCGAGACAGTTAGTTGCCTCGCACATACTAGGGGTCAAATGCTGGGAGGAAGTTGGTCTACATGCGGAATGAAGATGGATTGACCCTTTAAATTTATTGACTAGTATTGATAATCATGGACATGGAACTCAAATACAACTCAAAATACACCTAGTCATATCTGTGCCGCATCATCGTGTCTGATTTAAGATCATGGGTATGTTGTCCCATTGATAAAAGTCGTCGAGTTATACTCATCGGTCATCTGTTCCCTTTAGCAAAAGGCTCACAATTGATAGGTTAAACAACTTACATGCCAAGCATCAATTCTCAACGTATTATTCTGCTCATTCTCTTCAACCGAATGCAAAATTCCAAAAGCTAGCGACCGTCAGCAACTCCATTACTCAACCAACCATGCAGGCATCCAAACCTACCAACAATATTATTCAACCAATAATAATCCTTATCACCCGTCTCAATATTAATCTTCAAATGCAGATCACCGCTCTCCTGCTTCGCCCCGGTAGTTTGCAAGAAGAGATTCGCCCCATCGTGAGTCTGGAGATTGTATCGAGTATCCGCCGAGAAAATGCCCGTCTGTGGATCCGTAGCGCCCCAGTCGGCGCCGAGATCGAGAATTTTGCCTCTCAGACGAGGTCCAGTGAAATTTCCGCCGATGATGGGGATTGCTTTTCTTATTCCATATGGTCCTTGCGTTTCGTAGATACTGGGTGCGCAGACCACGTAGGCTCTGTAGAGGAAGCTTAGGGCTGGGGGTTTTGGCTCGGATGCTGCGACGCCGGTATTGGATAGGCCGGCTAGGGCTGTGAAGAAACCAATGATTCGTGTATAGAGCATTGTAGCTAGATTTTTAGAATAATAAATTACTATAAATGAGTACCTGGATTGAGATCCGCTGCAAATTTATTGCTGCTTGTACTTCGGCAGTCGTTCCTCGCCCTACTGCCATATCCCGGTGTCTTATCCGATGCACTGCGCGATCGGCATCGGAGAATTCCAGATATCCCCAGAGCTAATAACATAGTGAGGGGTTACAGATGGGGTCCGTAGTGAATACTAGGGCGAACGAGTCATACTAGTGGGAGGATGAAAGCCACGAGGTTTATCCGAGGAGTTTTTTGCCGCTACCCCGCATTCTTCACGGGGAACAACTAGAAGCGACATATGATATTTCTAGACAAGAGTTAAATTTCTAAGCATACTCCCAGCACTTCATAACTAGATCTTGTACATACTATCAAAACTTGTTTGCGAATCCTTTTCTGGGGCTTTAACCGCAAAGCGCTGCTCAGGGACATGACGGAATCGGTGGAGACGGTGGGTTCTCTGAACGAACCAGACCTCGGCTTAAACGTTGTACGGTAATAAGGGTCGTTGAATTACGCGTCTACATCCTGGGCACTTACAGGAGGAATATCGTTACTCTATAGGGACCTGGATGTCGGGGTTACTACTGCCTGATGAGATCATAGTATGTAGGGACCTACTTGTACTGTACATTCATGCGATTGCGCCAAGTGTGGGACAAAGGCGAAGAGTTCGCGCGTTAACAACAAAGAATAGAATAGAGGAGTTATTGTTAAAGATTCGTTCCATTGCGGTCAGGGATAAAAATATAAGTACAAAACACTGTGGTATCAACAACGCCGGCCGGCTCTTGTGAAACACCTAACGCTTAAACAAAATAACCAGAAATAACCAAGAATTCAAACTGAAATGTAACGGACCCGCCCCATATCGATTGTATCAAAAAGTCAAAATCAAAGCCCAGATAATTCTTATAGAAAACATAAACAAAAGAAAGAAACAAACAAAACAGATAAGTAGAGATAGGGGGCATCGTAGGTCATCATGTCGTAATGAATGTCGTGTCGTGTCACATGGAGGTCACTCCGATCCTAACAGAGCTTCAAGCAGTGCTGCGGCGCTTCTTCTGGCGACGGAGACTGAATTTTCTTCGGAGCTCTGTGAATGGGTTGGAGATGGGACGACTGTAAAAGGGATCGTTCTTGAAGTCTTCTTCGGTGAATTTCTGTATCGAAGTCAGCTCGGTGCCATTAGACAGATGTTTGAACAAACTCACCTTTCCCGGAAGACGCATAAAGTTACCATATTCGTTCATCATGTTTGAGCCTTCTTCGTAGTCGTAGATCTGACCGTTTCGGTCTGTAGTACCGGGAGCGAAGAATGCAGTGCCGTCGAGTGGGCGGTGGCTGTGCAAACAATCAACGATCTTGTCGCGAGGAGTAGCGCGCAGTGCTTCCTCGTTTGATTCTTTCACGGCCTCGAGAGGGCTGAGGCTGCTGACGCGGTTGCGCTCTGGACGGGCAGCATCGTATGGGCCCTCATGGTGGTAGGAGTAAGCCGTGACGTTGTCAAGCTGGTCGATGAGATCAGGCTTGACGAGAAGCGAGTTGCGCTTGTAGTGAGAGGGTTCGTGGTGGAATGAGCGGCGATGAGAAGAGTGGCTGTCTCGTCTGCGCTTTGGCTCTGTGGGGTGCTGTTGTGGGAGATCAGATCGCCAGGCCGGAGGCAAAGACTCGGATGTCGAGCGCCTTGAGTAGTAAGATGGAGAGGAAGTCATGTAGCGGGCGTAAGGGTTGTTGCTACCCACGGACGATCCCATGCTGGATCGGCGGGAGGTACTTGAGTTATGCGGATGGTGTGGATGATGACGTGAAGCCATGGAGCCCATGGAACTCATCGCGATGCAATCGACGGCGGCCATGTTACGGCTGGTATCCAGCAGAGTGGAAATTTCTTTGAGGATTGCGATTCCTGCGGAGTCGGGAATAAATGGAGGAAACGAGGGGTTCCTCGGCGCGCAAGTCACGCGGTGCAGGTGGAAGTATAAGTCACCCGGTATAGAAGGGTGTTGCCACAGCCGAAGCGATGGGGAGATGATGGGGGTTCTTTTGATGAACAAGTATGGAGAGTTTGGATATCGCGAGCGATGAAGAAGAGAAGAAGAAGAGAGAGGGCGAAAGTGTATTAAGGCCGCGCCTGCCGATGACGAGGAGCCGATACTGCTTATGCTTGTCCGATCGCCGTCCGCCGCCTAGTGTGCACGCTAGAACACCTTCTCTGGCGCGGCCTGGCAGCACTAAGCCTAATTTGGGCAGCAGTGGGTCTTCTGGGCGACTTGCCATTCGCTGCTGCTTTAAGTCGCGGGCCTCTCGGATCCACCGACTCGACTATGACGATCACAATTGTGATATCATCTCAGTATCTAGAGGTCCCACCATCCTCGTGGATTGGGATCAGCGCTGCAAGAATAGAAAAGTAAGCCGAAGGCTTGCTCAGGCCTTCTATTCTATGCACCTAAGCAAGATATCTATAGGAATTGGGCAACGCTGCAGGAGCCTGACGGCTTAGTCACCGTATAGAGATTCTGCAGAACTTCTGTTACATTCGCACTTCCGCGACTTCCCATCATGACGCAGCGCGGGGAAGAGTCAAACAATGATTCATACGTGAGTCTGAGTGATCTAGAATCGTCACAAGGCAAGTGGTGCAAGTGCACTACACTGCACCAGGTGGTCCAGCTACAACCGCAAGACCAGTAACTACGATGTATACCACTTGGCATCGCCAGGAACTCTACCGCATACAAAATCTACTCTATTTTTGCTCTTTTTCCGGCTATCACGGAAGAGTCTGCAAATGCAAGGGCGAGCGATTGAGTTTGGCATGAGCAGATCTAGACCGTCCCCTGCCTGTCGTCCATGTCACGACCTCGGAAGTCTCGAAGCTTGCTCAACAGGATCCCCCTGTCAAGTGATCCAACCGCCCAGTTTTAAACTTTCTTAATGATCCTCACTGTCCAGGAGGCTGAATCTCTAACCCGGAGAGCCCGAGCGCGGGAAGGGGTCGGCTAGTCCCCCCAATGGGTCGCATTCCTGAGACACTTAGCGCGAGGAACATCTTATGCTTACGCCAGTCGCACAGCAACAGTGCCTGCAGGGCAGATCTCTGCCGAGTCGATCCGCGTGCGCGCTTTGAGTTTGACGGCCGATCGCTTTCCGTGGCACCCGTGGCTTACGGGTCTCTCGGGAGCGGTTGACTCGGGGTCTGCGACTTGGACTTGAGAATCAGGGACTCAGAGGAAGCGATGCAACGATAAATGACCTTCAGTTTAGAATGCTTTGCTCGTTCTGTAAGTTGAGTCAGAGAGGCGGTTATCCAGAGGCCTTCGATCCCGGGGCAACCAAGGCTCTCATGCAAGGTCAGATCACTTGCAGCAGATCCCTTGAGACCTCGAGGTTCTGCAATTCGTGCAATTGCACCCTCACATGAAAACCCCGTGAACGACCTGGACGACCCCATGGGCTCTTTCCATAGTGCCGGTTGTGCAGAGTTGCTTTTTTTGTACTCCGTGCCCCGGGGTAGTCTGTGCACATCCCTCGTAGACGCAAGGCGGAGTAATAAGTGAGCCTGCACGCGATTTCCTAGGATACAAGACAGCAAGATATCCATGTCTCAGCTATTCTTGCTTACCATGAGAGTTCTATTATCGCAAATTACCTTGTGAGGCTGGAATAGTCATCGTTCCACGAGCTTTTTTCCCTTGCTCGCCTTGGCCCAATAGCCTGTCAGCAAGTCGGGCATTTACTCGTAGGCGAATACATCAAATGCCCAACACTTTGGAGTTGCTAACGCGGTCTTCGAACCAATTTCAGTTTAGCGTTTTTTCGTTGTAATACTCTCACATGGGCGCAAAATGAGCCTCCGGGCAATGGGAGGCTGACCACAATGCTGAGAACAGGTCTCAGACTGGCGCTGAATAGAAATGGTAAAATTTCCGAGTATTAATATCAAGTCAGCAAATACTTCTCTTAATCAACAATGCTTCAAGATCCAAATAGAAAATTTTATTTCGTCAAGGAATTTTGATGCCTAGAACTAGTCTGGCGGCCAAGGGTTCTTGGCCCGACTCGTCATCGCCGTGGCTGAGCAGTAAGCCATGAATAGTGATTTTGTGTCTTCGCGATAGAACTAGGTCACTGAGGGCTTAAACCGCTCGGAAGAATTGTCCATCTCGGACTTAGTCGATTCCAGTCGGCGTGGCGGAAACTTCATCGATGTACACATCCGCCAATGATACTTAAGAAAGAGTACTACATCGGTGACTGGAAGCTGACCAATCTGTTGGAATAGTTATTCATGAATTATTAACTGCTATAGCAACTTTTAATGTTGACATCAATTATTTTTTCAAGCATTATTTGCGCAAGAAAAGCTTGCGCTGCTGGGATTGTCGTGGATAGCCTTTCCAGAAACCCAGAGACCCATACCACACTATAGAATTGCATTAGTGAGGTCTAAAGTATAATCTAAGACGATGACTTACCAGAACACAGGCAATTCCTAAGATAATCAAGTTTGCGATCGTCAACGCCGATTTTCGTGGCGAAGAGAAATACACGCCCTTGTTCATGAAAAGCCAGAAGATGGCTGGCAGACCAAAAGAGAACCAGCTAGCAAAGAGAGCAGTCTAGACAGGGTCAGCGTGTGAGCTAAGTGTATAGAGGATGTTGTTGTTAAACTTACGATCAAACTCAAAAGGTTGCTGAAGACCGGAATAGCAGAGGAAATGATCCATGCAATAACCCAAAGCCCAAGGCCAATACCGATCCATGAGCCAATAGCGACCCAGTCGCGCTTGTGCATTCGATCGGTGCCGCGGAAAATGCGCACATAAACATACTTGAATGCGACGTGGCCGTTGATGACGCCAGCAATGATGATCTATCGTATGTTAGCTTTTTGTGAACACTTTCTCGGCTCAAGGAACGTACAGTTGGGAGCGCAATTCCATAAGCAACTTTAGCGACGACCGGCGACGCTGATCCCAATGCTGGGGAGGTAACGCCATCACCAGCAAATCGATAGATCACAACAGCCGCAATCAAGTAGAGCGAGACATCGATTCCCTGCAGCAGGCAGAGGGACTTGGTGAAGTCGCGAGGGTTGCGCAGTTCAGCCATCAGGCCGAAGAAAGCACCGTGGCTGCAGAAGGCGAATACGATGTTTGTCACGGCACTAAAGCCATGATACAAGTTTGTGTTGGCAACGGCGACGACACCGGCTCCGGGGTTCTCGATTCCGACAGCAATCATGGTGATCAAGACAGCTGCGAGAATACTGAAGAAAGATACCAGGGATAACCAAGATATCTTCTCCAGGGTTCGCGGAAGAGAGCAGATGAAGGAAACTATCATGCCGACAATTCCAAATACCACAGAGCAGGTTCCGTGGTTGGTAATTGTGTTCATCGCGACAGTGAATGTCAAAAGATGACTGGCCATGATGAAAATGAAGAAAATAATCCATGCTGCACCGATGAATTCCCGACCAAATTTTCCTCCGATAACTTCACCCGCGTCTGCCATTGTCGTGATTTGGGGGAAACGTAGCTTCATCTGTCCCATGATGTACCCCGTGTACGTTGTGATCATGCCGAGGCCAAGTAAAACGATGATGGATCTATTTCGAGAATTAGCTTTGCACATATAACCCTGGAGAACCTTTCACTAA